>QVRM01000485.1:0-49159 GCA_003439945.1 Dermanyssus gallinae
CCCACGAATGTTATTCTCCTCCATTATGTCTCCAACTATTCATACGACTTTCGTTGGCACTCTGTGCATTCCTATATTAGCAATATTAATAAGACACCCCTGTTGGATGGTAGTTTATCCAACACATGTTTGAACGCGTAATGTGTCATCACCATCAAAGCAGTCACATACCATATAGGAGGGGTCAGCAACGGCTGCCTACCGCGTGCATCCAGTGAGAGATACCTTTGGCCAAAGAACCTCACGACTTATAATTGAATAAATATTAACCAGTCATGGAGGAGAAAATAGTCTCGAGCAGTGCGCTGTAATATACTATTTTGGGGTTTACTTAGACGAAAGCGTTTGAAGCCTATACATGAAGTGGGACGGAAGGATTAAAGGAAATCAGCTCAGGAATATATACTACGGTAGCGATGACAAGCACGGCCTGACGAGCAGCCGGATATAAGAGTTGACATTTAACTACGGCGTTTGCAACCCATGGGTTCATTACGTGTTACTGTGCACGGAAGAATTTCACGATTTTTAGGAGTGTTGCAGGTGCGCGAGGTGCTCTAGCCAGTGCGACAGATACCACGCCGCAAAATGTCCAGCAGTTCCGTCAATAGCTGAACTATCAAGATGAGAGAAGATCCAATGATGTAAAGAAAGCACTAGTTTGTCTGATGTATATGTTTATAATTTATCCAACCTGGGTGTAATAAACCATAATAATACATTTTTAGCACTGTTTTCGTAGATGGTTAGGGCACTTTTGAATGGAAGTATTATATGGATGTCTGCGTACGCGTATATGTATAAAATGTTTACTAACAAGCTTCTGGAAGTAGAGCGTGCCCAGCCGTGTCACTTCCCCCCGGTACTTGAGCATCGTTGCAGGGTAACTTTCACGAGTATCGTAGCAGATCTCGACACAAGGCGTCAACGACTTAGGGTAGGCGAGCGCCAGCTGTACAGGGTAGCAGCTGACACGTTTCGGGTTGGTGACGCGCAAGGTGCTGTCAGCTCTGAAAATTTAAAGTATTCTTGATTTAAATACAGAAACAAGCTTCAAGTTGAAGCAATCTGTGAATGCAGAAGAACAAATACGGTCAGACAAAAGCCAGTCAGAACATCCGTGCCATAAACCGAGCAAGATGCTTAGTGGCAAAGCCCTTGCCTTGCATTCGGGAGGCCTGGGTTCGAGACCCTAGACCGGCCACTCTTAAATTGGTTTGCATGGTTTCCGATTTAGACAAGGTAAATGCCGGAGTGGATTAAATATCAGCCATGACATGAAAAAACCGTACACGGGCATATCTCTTACGGAAAAACGTTTAAAAAAATAATCAACCAAAATTAATGACGAATACCAATTCCCCTTTCCTCAATATATCGTTCCGATTTTTCGAACTGCCATGACAAGACCCCACCAACTGATCTGTGAATGGCATAAAACTTTGCGAAGAATCTCTAGTTGAACTTCGTTCTCATCAAACGTTTTACTGAAGGGATACAACTCAGTTTCAACCATTACCTTCGATGCCATGCGCGTTCAATGCCTGCCAGTGTTTCGAATGAATCTTCTTGGCGTACTCGGAGCTCAGGCTGTAGATCTTACTACATATGCCTTCGACAGAGGTGCGCGCCACTTGATTGAGATGCGGTTGGCACTGTTTTCGTAGATGGTTAAGCCGTTCAGTATGATCCTCGTAGGTGGCGTTCACCGTGCGCCGCAGCCAACTAAAGGCGTCCTCAACGTTCCATTTGACAACCTTACGGCTTTCGGGGCTGGCGTTCCGGGGACTCTATCATCTTCTTGCTGCCTCCGCGTAGCGCGCTAGCTGCTTACGGGCGTCGCCAGGAAACTTTGGCTTCACCAGCTTGATGGGAATGTCGGCCATGATCTCGCGATACATGAGCTGGGAGATCTCCGGCGAGCACTGGGACGGCAACACAGGTTCGCTGCCCCCGATCCACCGTCTTGCGCTCTACCAGCCAGCGAATGAAGCAGTCTCGTGGACACTCGATTCCCTCGCGCGAATGGCACATCTCAGCAAGCTGCTGTTTGAGTTGTGAAGCAGCATCGCGCGGAGCACCTCGATTTCGGGTAGCGGCGGTGGCAAATTCGACGGCGGCCGTTCGGCCATCGTAACATTCGAGATCACCTCGAGGTTCGAAGGGTCCGTTCAGCCAATTCTGCACTCCGCCGCTCTTCTTCGCCGGACTTTCGACTTCGAGGGGTGCGTGCCTCTTTGAGGACTAGGATGCGGCCCCGGAAGGCCTGGATGAGGATGACCATGTGCGAGGATCATGGCCTGGTGCGGACTACCGCTCTGATGTGGCGGCGTCGGCGGCATCTCCGACGGTGGACCAGAAATGCCAAGCGGGTCCGTCAGCGGGTCATACTGTAACAAGCCACATACAAAATAAACGAAACGACCAATGATTCTTAAGCTTTTTTAAATGATTTTTGGTGTCCAAAAACCCTCGGGCTCTGTGAGATGAGTTAACTGTATATCTCTGTAAGAACACATATATATATATATATATATATATATGTATATATATATAAAATTAAATATACTTACCCCAGTACTGCCCGGCATCGGTGGCATCTCCCAGAGACTTTCGTTGGTGACTTTATGAAAAAGTAGAAACGATTCTCGCGTTTCGATAAGACTTTCCGCCATCCCTGGTTCAGCAGCTCGTTTGGTAGCTCGTGGCTTGGGTCCTGTCCAATGCACGGGGGAACCTGGGAACCTCCCTGCGAATGTAGCTGCCCCTGCGGCCATGTGGGCTCCTTTCGCTCGCTCAGCGGTGGAGTCAGATACGGGTGTCCCACAGGACTATCTTTACCGCCCGATGACAACTGCAGACACAAAATCAAAGACACAGACAACACGTCGCAAGCTGCCATCGTACTTTTGCAATCTACTGCATTAACAATGAAAAAACCATATTAAACCATCAGCGCGAATATAAGGGTAGCTTGATACCACCAGGAAGATACCTTGACGGAGATAACAGGTAACTGGTTAAATATAGCTTGCCGTTAAAAAGTATGACAATCAACTTATCATTTAAAAATGATTCGGATGATCCCATGTACTAGCAACATTAATTTTCCCGGTTGTCAATAAACAGTGTTGTTTAGAATATATTATGCCCCCTAAAACCCTGTCGTTCAGCAAAATAAGCCGGCCACGCAAAGGGACCAAAACGTAAAACTGAGCCTAACCTCGACCAATACTGGTTTAGAACTATATCAATCGTCAAAAAATGATCACCCTCTCTGTTGGTGGTGGTACTGAATTAACTGAATTTGTCCGAAATTGCTAAAGACGGTGCAATATCTGTGAAAAGAATAAAAAATAATAGAGTTTTTCCATAGTTGAGATTTTATTAGAGCTGTCATCCGTAATTTGAGCATACGTTAACATGGGTTAGTGTGAGCTGTACATTAAAGGCTTACCCCCTCGAAACGATGGAACTTTTGAGGACTCCATTGCATACATAGAATATCACGTAAACTCATCTTTGAGGACGTTAATCGATTCAGAAAGCTTTAACATGTTCTAAAAAGTAAGACATGTTTCTGAACAATCGCATATTGCCATAAGTTTGCCGGTATTTCCTGCAACACCAAAGCGTACTAAGGCAGCCAAATGTGAGACAATTCTTTTTCCGAATGAACAAGACTCTCGCTTTAGACCAATCCCCAGCAGCCAAATGTGAGACATTTTTTTTTTCCGAATGAACAAGACTCTCGCTTTAGACCAATCCCCAAGTCACGTGTACCCCATTAGATATAATTCTAAAAACGAGGCACGCATTGTGGAAGCCTATGGAACACGCGACCCGATATCACATAATGCATATGGATTAAATCACTCATCTCACGGGCATACAACAGCACAGTTCATGGAAAAAACACGACCGGCCGAACACAACATCGGCCGTCTTGATAACGTAGCACTCGAAAAACAGCGATCACTCGTCGTCCCCAACATCGCCACGTATCTGGTCGAGGTGAAAAACAATTCTAGTGACAAGTTTGAGGCATACATTTGGCAGCACGATCGGGCGCACAAAGCGATTCGAAGAGCACAAACTGAATATATGCTGCCTTTCTCTTCCCTTTGATCAAAGAGAGAATGCAGACGCGAATAATCACGAAATAATCGCGAATAATACGTTCACGACTCGGCAGTTGTGTGCGCTTACCAATTAGACTACTTGAACGATGATGACATATCATCTCACATCTTAACGTTGACATATAGAGGCAGGCAGGGCCACAGGCAACCGAGTAATCTTGTAATACCCGTCGACAATACAAACGGAATTGGGAGGGGGGGATTGAATGGTAATGCACCATCTCTTTTATTGAGACATCTGTGCTCTCCGTTTTTTTGTCCTCATCATGGCCGATGAAAATTCACTCTGGTAGGCAGTGGCTTTGCCACTAAGCCACCTTGTTCGGTGTTGGTCTAGGACCACATATATATATATATATATATATACACACGTGTGCACGGAAGCCTAAACTCTAAGAGCCCAATGCAGGCAACGTGAGTTGGCCAGTCGCATTAACCCCAGTGCGCGCCTGCCGGCCTGGCCGATCAGATCGCGCCTACTGAACAAACAAGCGAGCGAGCATTGAAAGGGCGACGTGACTCAATAAGCGGCTCGCCATCCCGATATGGGAAAGGGCAGAAGCGCTTCCTCACGTCTCGCATCCCTCACGGCCGTCCCCCGTCACCCACACGACATTCATACCGCGGCGCTAACCGGTAGTGACAAACAGACAACATCAACAAAGCGGCGTCACCCTGAATCATCATGATCAGCAGCAGCATCATCGTCAGCATCACGACTGTCACCATAGCTCAAGGTCAATGATGGCGCACTCTCTGGACCGTTCGCGGCGGCGGCAGCATTACTCTATTATTCACTTAGTTTTTGTTTTTTTCTCAGGGGGGGCAGGAACAAAAATGCATTATGCACACCCTTCTCTGTCTGGGTAATGTGGGACTCTCAAACCAACTAAAAACCTGGTGATCCCACTCCACTATTCACCTGCTACTTACATTCGGACGTTCCCGCCGCTAGGTACCGTGTTACCAGAGGAGCTGAGACACGACAACAACGACGACGACACTGTTACTAGACGACTAGCGATGATGGTCCTCCAGTGCATCCGCTCTAATTGCACCGTGCCACTTTCGGCCATGCCGTGCCTTTTCGTGCATCATGTCATACTTCCTGTTGTAAACTAGCCGCTGCTGATATACCAACATCATATATCTGATAATAGACAACGTAGTAGAACAACCACCTATAACATGAATCGGCATGCCTGTACAGATCGAATGTGGAAGCCTAGCAATGGAACACGCGCCCCGATATCACATAATACATACGGACATAAATCACTCATCTCACGGGCATACAACAGCCCAGTTCATGGAAGAACACGACCGGCCGCCACCTACAACCGTCATCCCCCATCAGAAAAAAAGCACAAGATCACCACCAACAACAACATAAAAAACACAAAGTTATGCACTCAGGTTTTTCTGTACCAACGAAAACTGTCAAAGTTTTTTTTTAAGAGGGTCTTCTTCTTGCGGCGGCAGCACCAGCAGCAGTAGTGAGAAGATGGCTGGCTGTTGTCGATCCGTCTACCTATATGTCTGTCTATTTATCTATCTATCTGTCACGCCTGTCTTGTTTTTGTTTACCTGGGTCGGAGTGTTCATTCCCCACGGGTCATCGTGGGCAACCAAAGGCTTGCTGGGATCTGGACGATCCGTCCCCACCAGCAACCCAGCGCCGCCGGCGCCAACGCCGCCAACACCACCACCACCCCCGCCTGTTGCCGACGGTGGTGAAGTTGCTGTTGAAGTCGCCGAAGCCGAGGCTGCGGGCCGCCGCCGCTGCTGCTGAAGCCGCCGCAGCTGCAGCTGCTCTCTTCAGTTCAACTTGATGGGAGTTGAACAGCGATTGGAAGCGGGCGTCAGACATTGCTGTTCTTCGCAGGTGTTGTTGTTTTTGTTGTAGATGTAGATGTTGAAGTCAACTTTTTATTCTCGTTGTTGTTCTGCTGCTGCTGCTGCTGCTGCCTCCCTTCGGGCCTCCTGTCCGAGCCTTGTGCAGACGGGGCGCTTTCGAGTTTCTCGTAACTCGAGTTCGTCGTCACGAACTAACTGGCAAAAAGAACGGAAGGAGGTTCGTGCGGCCGTCCATCCGTCCGTCCGTTCCTCTCTAGCGTCGCCAGCCCTCCATTTTCGCCAACCTGTAAATCAACAATGTCCGCGTCCGATCACCACCATAATCACCAACACCCAGCACCCATCAGAAAAAGCACAACAACGACAGCAACAACAAGAACATTACAACAACAGCGTTATGCACTCGGGTTTTTCTGTACCAACGGAACTGTCAAAGGTTTCTTTCAAGAAGGTCTTCTTCTTCTTCTTGTTCACATGTGTGTGTGTGTCTGTCGCTAACTGCGGCTCAAAGAGATGACGACGAGCGTTACATGTGGGCACATTGGCACGATGATGAGAATGGGAGACAGAAATTGATCAAAAAATGAAAAAAAAACAAAATATAGATATATATATATATATATATATATATATATATATATATATATATATATATATATATATATATATATATATATATATATATATATATATATGTATATATAGACTGACAGCTAGACGCCGAAACTACACTAGCTAGACTCTAGAAGATTACAAAGTGTGCGATTGGTTGGTTGTCAAGCGGACCATCGCAACACCGAAAACAACAACAACATCACTGATCGAAAACACTGGAACGGCAAGTTTCCAGTAGTGTATGTTACTTTTGCTACGCCGTTTTTATTGTGTTGTCGTCGTCGTCGTCGTCGTCGCTGTTGTTGTCATCATTGTGCTGGTTGCTACAGCAGGTAGAACTTTCGGTTGCACTCGAGAACGAGATATATAAACAGGCAGCACTTCAAAACAACTGCAACAGTAGCAGCAGCAGCACATATCAGACTTGATCTCAAGATTTACAACAATAAACAAAGCTCAACCGACCGAGAGTCGGAACGCGGTACTACTGCTCCAACGACTTATAGTATAATCATGAGAGCAGAGTTATCCACCAGCGCCAGCAGCAACAGTAACAGTGGTAGTAGTAGTAGTAGTAGTAAATGTAGTAGGTACTCTTCATTCATCTAAGTGACAGACAGCTGAGGAACGTCGAGTAAACCTTATGATTGTTGGATTGCTGTTTATCGTTACGTACGGCGGCCGAATCATAATAATAATAATAATAATAACAAAAACGACGACGACAAAACAAGTATGATTCGGGCAGCCCGAACAGTCCATTCATCCGCCTGTCAACCAAATCGTCAATCAACACTTTGTCGCTATCGGTTTTCATTGGCTGTTTGCACCCAGACACCCACAAACACACTCACACTAGTAACAACATACGCCGCCTCCAGCCTGCTTGACTAACTGATTCACTGGCTGATTAACTAACTGTTTCACTAACTGCTGATTAACTAACTGATTCGCTGACTGATTAACTAACTGATTGACTCGGAATGATGAGCACCTCGTCAGCCAGGTGAGCAACTGTCAACTTCCGAACACATCGTCGGTAGTCGCACGTCGGTGGTAATAGCAGTAGTAGCAGTAGAAGTATTAGTAGTAGTAATAGTAGTAGTTGTAGAGGGTAAACAGTGCTTATCTAACCAGTAAACCCGGCTAGCATAGGCGGGTGTAACTTCCTAGCAGGCCAGCATAGACGGGTGTAACCTGCTAGCCCCGGAATCATCTAGTGACGACGAAAACAACGCGTAATAAACGTCCCCGTGCCGCCGTGACGGCTTCGGTGCAAACGGTGGCCACGGTATTGTTTGTGTCTGTCCGTTGCTCGACCATCTTCCTACCTGAGCTCCTACACTAGGCGCTCAACGGTGGTGACAGCACAATCGCAAAGGCAGGCGGCAGAAAAGATGCCTTGGCTGCTGCTGCTGCTGCCGCTGTAGTTGTTGTTGTTGCTGCGGCCTGGCCAGGCCGGTGGTGTTGTTGAGAACTGCCTGCCTGCCCACCGCCTGCCTCACTGACTGGCCGACAGGCTGGCTGGCTGGCTGGCTGTCTCTCGTTGTTGATAAACAATCGCAGCACGAGCCGATGGCGTTCAGGAACGCAGCGACGCCAACCTCCCGACGTAAGCCATTTTCAGCGAGCACTGACTGCTACGACTACGACCATTAGATGTATTAGCACAGCGCAAGCCATGGCCCGATGGCAGCCCGCCCGCAGCGCCACCTAGTGGGACTCCGCACGTCACGTGACCTGCGCAGCGTGGCTAACGGCGGCGCGGCGGCAAATTCAAAGTGCATTCATCGTAGTAATAATAGTCGTCGTCGTAGTAATTAATAGTAGTCGTAGTCGAAGGGAATCGAGCCCTGTAGTGGTGGTGGTGGTGGCGTGGGTGGTGGTGGATTTGGTTCATTGCGCCTCGCAACCGGAGGAGACACTAGATAGGTGCGCGGTGGGTTCGAGCCCCACCGTTGCCCCACATTTGTATTTATGGGGGTCGTGCGTCTATGAAGCAATGTGAAAAACAGTTTCGTGGACGTTAAATCTTGGCTGAGGGTCAGTCAGGCCGAAAACTTTACTTTAGTAGTCGAAGGGAGCGCGACGAAGCGCCAGGCCAAATAAAACTAGAATTAAAAAACATTAAAAAAATTAAGAAAGTTGTTTTTAATTGTAGGCCATCCTCCGTTCCCGACGGGCTTGGAACTCACCGTGTGATACATGTTAAATACACCGAGGGCCGGACATCTATCTATATCGGAGATATCTAGGGTTTTCTCAACAAGCAATTTATTTTGTTCAATATTCTTCATTTTAATTAAGAGTCAATCGCATTTATTATCATAGAGCGTGTGGACAATAGATTATATATATATATATATATATACAGGGTCATTCGTATCAAAATGTACTTGTTTCGAGGTTTGTTTAGGAGAGAGAGTGAAATTTATAAAAGTAGTTATTCTGGCTTTTTTTCTCCTACATAGTTGTGCAAAATCTACGTTTGCAGGAGAACCAGTCAACGCATGAAGGAACCAATCATATCGGCGTGTTCGGAGGAAAATTCTGCGCAACGAAAGACACTTTACTAGCTTGCGTAGCGAAAAGCGAATAGCAGATTGGGGAAAGTCATGAAAAGTCGATACGTTGTTGTGTCTTACGTTAACGCTTTGTCGTGAAAAGTTGTAAAATTTTTCCATTGCGACAGAAAATTTGTGTCAAAAAGACCAGTCTCGCGCAATAGCAAATTTAATGCCCGCCATTTTCGTACCAAAGTGATGGTGCTGCGTTACGTAGTTGTCAAGTAACTAAGCTTTTGGGCGGAGGGGGCGGAAACGTCTTGGCAAAATGTTACGGTTCTGAACGTGAAAACTGGCACGTAAAACATATCAACTATAACTGTCGAAAAAGCTTAATTACTTAACAACTACGTAACGCAGCACCATAACTTTGGTACGAAAATGGTGGGCATTAAATTTGCTAGTGCGCGAGAGTGCTCTTTTGGACGTACATATTTGGTCGTATTGGAAAAATTTTACGATTTTTAACGAAAAGCGTTAACGTAACATATCGATTTTTTACGACTTTCCTTAATCTGGCTATTCGCTTTCCGCTACGCAAGCTTATGAAGTGTCTTTCGATGTGCGGAATCTTCCTCCGAACATGCTTATATGGTTCCTTCATGCGTTGACTGGTTCTCCCGCAAGCGTAGATTTCGCACAACTATGTAGGAGAAAAAAGACTGAATAACTACCTTTATAAACTTTACTCTCTCTCCTAAACAAAACGCTCCAGCGTCTTCCCTCCATAGGGAAAAATTATTTTCTTGCCAAGCTCTATCAAACCTCGAAAGAAGTACATTTTGATACGAATGACCCTGTATATCTTGTAATGTTGTCTCGTTACGCTAGGTTAGCTGGGGGATGTAAGCTCAGCAAGGCGGTGACTACAACACGAGAGACTCGGGGCAATGAGTGATAACACACAGCGTAAGGTCTGACTCGAAATGTTACCGGACGGAGAATGCGTTTCTAGCATCCTTCTCCCGGACTATTTATTGGCCCAAGTGACGCCGTATCCTTCGTATAATAATAATGTTAAAAAGATGACTCGACTTAGTGACGTCGCTGATTGGTCGGCGGTGGTGCCGTATTGTCACCAGCACGCAGCCAAGTGGTCTCCTTGGTCGTCACGTTGCACGTTGGATTGGATGCTTGCTTGGCTTCCTGACGTCGTCAGTTATCGGCGGCGTAGATCGTTGTGGTTCACATCGGCTTGGGTGTTTGATTGGTCTACTGACGTCACCAGCCATCGGCGTTTCCGTGACTGGCAGTTCGGTTGCTACACTGTGGTTAACTGCGTTACAATATAGGGAGAACATTTTGACGGAGTACAAAGAAAGGCTCCAAGACTCCTACCGATGGTGTGATAGACCGACTGGGATCCGTTAATCCTGATACCTGGATGATGCGATCTCCCCAATGGAATAGTAAGAAGGACACGGAGTAGGTTATAAATACCACAGTCAAACCCAAAGGGTTGAGCGGAAGAAATGAGCTATGGCCTGATGGCGTTACCATACCTCTATGGTTACATGGCAAAAGCCTTGTCTTAGATGCAACTTTATCATGCACGGCGGCGTTATCATACCTTCGTCACAGCTCTGTCAAGTTGTAAATGGGTTGCAGAACACGCAGATTGACGCAGAGAAAAAGCCAATTAGGTACCTTAAGCTGTCAAAAAGCTACCTCTTTAGGACCATTACTTTAAAGGCACTGGATCTTAGAGGTGTCGGCATTGCAATTTTTTTTAGGGATATTGCAAAATATACGGAGTATATTACGGGCGACCGACGCGAAGCGATGTTTCTGAGGCTAATAATGTCATCTACGAGACTGACCAAGATTCCATTAATTGGTCACAAAAACCTAAAACTGGGTAGAATTACACCTAGAAGAGCAAGGGAGGACTATGCTAGACTATATTATTATGGTTTATTAACACCCAGGTTGGGTAAAATTATAAACATATACATCAGACAGAACTAGTGCTTCCTTCATGTCATTGGGTCTTCTCTCATCTTGCTAGTTCAGCTATTGACTGAACTGCTGGACATGCTGCGGCGTGGTATCTATCGCACTGGGCAGAGCACCTCGTGCACCTGCAGCACTCCTGAGGAATGTGTAATTCTTCTGTGCTGCATAACACGTGATGAAACCCGTGGGCTGCAAACGCCGTAGTTAAATGTCTGCTCTTGTATTTGGCTGCTCGCCAAGTCGTGCTTGTCACCGCTACCGTTTTATACATTCCTAAATCGATTTCCTGTAATTTTTCCATTCGCTTTAAAATATAGGCCACAAACGCTCTTGTCCTAGGTAAACCCCATCGAAGTTGTGATTCCTGTGTCATTAAAGACCCCCCCTCTAAGATATGAACTATTCTGTTCATACAAGAATTGGCTAACCCCAAAACCCGTTTCATAAAGAAAAATCTGGCTATATCTAGTTACTGCAGATCTGCTTCTCCCAGTTTTTCCCATATAAGTGATATACGGAATGTTGCTATTGGTTCTCTTTTAATTTTTAAAAAAGGCGGACGCGGTAGGTATTGACAACATTTGCGGGTTCTTGATTGCTGCCGCTGCTCGAATTGCTTTTCCCACTCTGCTTTCTATATGCCTTCGGAAACTGCTACCATTCGACGTTATAGTGACCCCCATATAAGTAAATTGATCTACAAAATGTACCTCATTGCCCCTGGCTCGTGACATTAAAGTACTTGCCCACTCTCGAGTCCATCCCTGTCTCACCCGGTTTAATAGTGCCGAAAAAAGCAACGGACTAAGTCCGTCACCTTGAGCCACGCCTGTAGTTTGCTTTACTCTTCCCACAATCCCTATACCGTTGTCAATGCATACTATGCTCTCCCTAAGGATGGCCCCTAAAATTTTTAACAGCTAGTTCGGAACTCCTTCCAAGGCTAACTTCTCCATAATTATGTTTCTCGGCGCTAGGTCAAAGGCGGCGTTAAGATCGATAAATACCGCATATAACGGTCTTCTTGGCTCGGCTAGAGTTGCCCAAATCTATCTCTGCTAACAATTGGCGCAGGGCCGTATGGGTCGAATTTCATCTTCTAAACCCATGTTGTTCTTCTGGTACTGCGTTTATGGCTTCTAGGAAGTACCCAAGTCTATCTGATAATATCCCCGAGAATATTTTATAGGGGCAACTTTTAAGTGTTATACCCCTCCAAGCTTCCGGTTCTGTTTCTATGCCCTTCCCTTTAGGTATAACAATAAGGGTATCCTCCTTCCACGCTTTAGGCATCTTCCCGGACTTTAGGCATTCCTCAAATAGAGCTTTCCAGCATGGTGCCAGTACCAACGTTTGCTTCAAGTGCTCATTTCTTATAATATCGTTCCCGGCCGCTTTGCCTCTAGGAGCCCTTTCAATTGCCCTGAGAACTTCTTCGATTGTGACCTCGCGAACTATCTATGCTTGCTATGCTAGACTATATGCAAAAGCCTTAGCTAAATTTAACTTAAAATTGGACGAGACCTCTTGGGCAAATCTCATGACTCTGCCTGCATGAAAGACTAAAAGTGAAACACACTACCCTGAATAAAAACGTATAAACGACTTTATTGCAGAACTGGAACAGTAAAGAAGGGAAAGACTCCACAGGGTCACCTAAATATAATTTCTAAAATTGTACTGCAAAATTAAAAACAAAGTTCATCACACAAAACTTCATCAAGCTGTGATGTTGTTGGACGCCTGTTTTCGAAACATGGAATACTGTTATCTACGCATAAATACTTGTTTTAAAGCATGGACATTTAGATTATGACTACCTAATTGATGGTGTCACACTATCAATGATCACAAATCAGCTGCAACTCGCGACCTTAGTGACCAAGTGCCTGCTGAGCTCGATTTTAGCCTGCACGTAACACAATTAGTCAAATCTCTACTAGTACAAATTAACACAATGTTTAGATGTTTTATTGTAACAAACTTAAATGTATATATTCGCTTGCTTGAGAGCGTACAGTCGCGTTATATAAGGAGGGTCCGTTCGAGATGTTCCGTAAACCGTGAATCAAGCGGAAACGTGCGATTGTTATTTCAGTAGCAACGAGCGAATCTAGCACCTTGCTTGTCGCTAGATCAAACTCGCTACGAAGTCAGTATTCCGACTACCCGAAGGCAGTTGCACGCGCTGAAGACATAAACAATATGTTTGCCTGCCGTCTGTGAAGGTGTATACACGAGAAAGATTTCCAACTTCGTTTTCTGTGAAATGTGTTGAACTGACTCACTTCATCTACTGTTTTAGGTACAAAGCAACCCCCATTGTGTGCAAGGCACTCTCTGTTCGATTCTACAACATAGCTCCTTCTCGTCTACGGTTGTTGCAGTTAATACGGGGATCGACTAAACGTGGTTCAAGCACAGAGGAAGCTAGCTAAAGGTGACATACGAGCTCACTGAGTAATTTGAGGAACTCCAGCGTAAAGAGTCGACTGCGAATGCATTTGATACAGTTGATGTAAATATTCTGATTAAGAAGTTAACTCGATATGGAGCTGATGATATTTTTTTTGTCTTGGCTGCGGTCGTTTATGTCGAATAGGAGGCAAGTTGTTCAGGTGGGCAATGCACTCTCCGATGTAAGGAATATATCTGTTGAAGTGGCTCAGGGCAGTATAGGTGATCCACTTCTCTTTAACATCTTTATTAACGACATATTTTGCGTAACAAAACATACAAAGTTGACCTTGTTTGCGGACAATACCAACGCCCTATTCGACGGGAATTCCCCAACTGAGGTAGAGGGTATGGTCCGCGAGGACCTTTAGAGGTTATCATCATGGTTCAGGAGTAACGCTCTCTATATGCATTGGAGGAAAATAAGTCTAATGCAATTCCTGTGCCCGCGGGGTTCCGTTACCAATCCCCTTTAATTCCAGTGCGACGGCATAGCCCTTTCGCTTCTAAAGGAAACGACGTTTCTAGGCGTTACGTTGGACGAGAAGCTGACTTTTGAAGCGCATGTCACACATATACGTAAGAAAATATCTGGCAGCAATGCAGCTCTATACAGAGCTCGACGAATTCTTCCGTCCATAGTCACCTGACTTACACTGTAGAAGTTTTTGGCTTAAAACAGATGCGTCTTATCCTGTTAGGGAAACCCTAGATATCTTAACATGTCCGGCTCTCGGTGCTTTGAAGATATACCTCAGGTTGAGTTCCAAGCCCGTAGGGGACGGAGGATAGTCTAGAATATAAAAACAACCTCCTTAAAAAATGTTTCTAATTCTAGATGCGTCTTATCAGGTCGCTTCACCGACTCCAAAAACGAGCACTGAGAACAAACCTGGATGCGAGATTCAGTGCAACCGCACTACAAAAATATTAGCATTTTGCCGTTCCCAAAACTTATAAAATACTGTCTCGTAGTTGAAATTAAGCGTATACTCCTTGGAATGCATCCAAACTTATAAGGTCTGGCAATATCAGCAACACCCATATCTACAAGGGGTGACGCATCAAACCTGATTACTTTGTCACACGCCAACTCCAACTAGTCAAATCTATCAATCAGAAACATTGGGGCCTTCTACTGGAACAAAGTACCGGCCTCCTACTGGAACAAAGTACCGGCCTCCGTTAGGCAGACAAAGTCCCTGCTCAAATTTAAATGCGATCTCAAAGAGCATTATCTTGAAATTTTGGTATCTAGTTAAAAGTGATATACAAAATACAACCACGTTGTAATATATTGTAAATAGGTGAAAATGGCATATATAAATTATGCATTGTTATTTCATAAAAGGGGCTCCAAACGAGCCATGTGCTTAATTGAGCTTGAAATTAATGTGTGCAATTATCTACAAGAAATGACTATAAACAAACAGTTGAACAGAATGATGATACTTTATTGCTTGTAAGGCAGTCCAATCTTTTCCGTTTGCATATGCAGCTGGATTAGGCGGTTTCCGACCACGACATTTGCGTGATTTGCTCCATCAGACCTTTACGTCGCCGGTTCCTCTCCCAAAACAGTTCTCGGATTCTGAAAAAAACACAATTACGCCATACAGCCAATAGCCTGCGGCCTAACTCTGCGCACAGTGGCTGCGGAGAGAGCCCTTGCCACGAATAGAAAAACTATATTTCTAATAGCAGCATTTAGACCATACTGGAGGGGTGTCGCGCTGCCGGGCGGTCTTTTTTTTTTACTTTTTTTAGAGGACTTACTGGGAAACGCGGAAGGCACACACGGTCACCGCTGCAGGATCGTACTCAACTGCAAGTGTGGACCGGTAGTGTGGGGCTCCAACCCACTTAAAACCAGTCATGTCCTCCGCCGGGCGGTCCTGAAGCAACCGTGTATGCAGCTTGTTCTTTTCTAACCCTTAAAGGGTCTGCAAGAGTTCCGGTTAAACTGGATTTTTGCAATTAGTTCAACACCGTACACAGAGACGTACTCTTAGACGAGATTTAGCAAACAACTAAATTGCTTGCCAATGGCTTGGCAGAGCTATAAATATTGATTCCCCTATCATGGGGAAGTACAACAATAAGTTCTGAAACAAGGGTCCGAGAACCAGTCTCAAAATTCCCAGGCAACCCAGACTATCTAGATATTCTAAGCGCTCCTAAGATGCGTTTGTATTCTTTTTCTAAACTGCTCGCTTTAGAAACAGAGACTCAGTTACTATTGAGCCGAAGTCGGCCTGTTTCTTCGCCTCGCGTCATTCTTTGACTGTGCTGAAACTGTAGAGAACTCTAGAATACATCTCTATGAACAAAAAAGTGGCCGTATAAAGGAACTTCCCAATCCCGCATCCCTCAGTCACGCTTGGACAACCTCGGCTAAGTTCAACCAGGTTCGTTAACCCTGAGCTAGCGTCGGACGGTTCCGGTTTGGTTCAGAAAAGCAACATGCGACAAGTCCATCCAATATGCAAGTCACATGCTTATCCGTCACATGCTTATACGGAAAATAAATCACAATACATTTAAGGCTGTGACATAATATTAAAAAAAAATGCGTATCCGATAACATTTCTTTATTCCGTGTCTGTGCGTACATGCCTCTACACCTGGCCAGTATGTTTTTCATTGTCGATTTCACCAGCGCTAGTCACCATTTGAGGATAAGGCAAAAGCGCGTGTGGCTTTGCTTAGTTTACCGTGACATCGGACATAGTTATTCTCCAGTATCCGGATTATCGAGGCTTTATCATGGGCCATATTTCGTTTCATCTATAAAGTGAGATCTTTTACCCTATAGGCCTATGACGCTCTGTGTCAAGTGTCGGTGTTCTTTTTGTGCGAAATCAGTTCAGCCGCTCGCAGCCGCTAGGGTATCTGTAGGACCTATGTGGCAAGTGTAGCCGCTGTACGGTGTGCGCGGGCTGCGCCCAGAGCCATGATCGTCTGGGATTTGTCCAAAAGCTGTACTGATTGCCAAGCAGACGCAGCATTCAGTTCAAAGCTGTCTACCACGCCGGCTAGGCGTCTTCATGAAGCACCCGAGAACTTTCTAATTAAACTTTTCGGGCTGACCTCAGCCAAGATTTAACGTCTACGGGACTGGTTTTCGCATTTCTTCATAAACTGACCCCATAAGGACAAATGTGCAACGGTGGGACTCGAACCCGCGCACTTATGTGTCTCCTCCCGTCGCGAGGAGCAGGCAAATGCACCACGCCACCGGGCTCGACATCCGAGGCTCCCCTAGACCGTGGGAAGATGCGAAAACGATCTGTAGAGACTTGAGTTGCTTTTGCCGATATATGCTGTGTGACGTTTTGGTGTGAATCACACCGTGATGGTTAGCAGCGGGAACGTTTTTGCCGTCCCATTTGTTTACCCGCCAGATGTTAATCATCTGTTCCACGACCTTGGAGATGCAGGGCTGCGGTTTACTAGGCACTTTGTGTGAAGACATCACGACATTCCCATTGCAGAATTCGACAATTGAGGAGCAGCGAGGTGTTATCAATTTTCTGACTGCGGAAGGTTTTCAACCGGCCGATATTTATCGTCGGGGTGAGTGGCCGTACATGGAAGAGACTGTATGTACAACAAATCAATGAGAAAGTTGAGTGTCCGTTCTCGTGATGGCCAAGACTGTTTGAGTAATAACCCGAAAGACAAGGCCAGGAAACTACTCAACGAACTCACTGACAAAGTGAACGGCCTAGTGAAAAGTGATTGGCGATAATCGTCGGATTTATCGAGCATAGGAAAACCAGACGTAGAAGCCCGGCGGCCGGACGGGCACTACGAGCTGTCCTATAGGGCAAGCAAAGCACTGACCCTTGAATGATACCTTCAGCAGAACTTTGCAATCCAGGGGCCTACTGTGCGTCCTGGAACCCCTCGGTTCTTCTCACCCTTCCCATGGCCCGTATTCTCGCGGATTGCTGCAGACTGTCGGGAAACGGCTGCTCATAGCCAGAGGAGATAAGAAACGAAGGGCGAATTCCTTAAACAGCGTCTGTCGCTCGATGTTCAACTGGGCAATGCGGCCTCGGTCTGCGGAATCCTCTAGAGATGGCTAGTCTCTACATTGGACCCCCTGTAGCGGTGCACACGCAGGGACCCAAATGCCAAATCCCACATTTGAAAATATATATATATATATATATATATATATATATATATATATATATATATATATGTCTCTCCCTGTGAATTTTTCCGTCAAAGGCTCTCATTAAATATACATCAGAGTATTGCAACGGCGGTGCTTGGCACCTTGTTAAAGTAGTCGACGACACTAAGTCTGGATGTAGAGTTAACGTAGTTTATAGTCACGTTTATTGGGGGACAATTGTTTACACCCTATAATGAGATAGGCAAATTCTGAGGATTTTCTATATATATATATATATATATAAATATATGAGGTTAAATCGCATAGTTGTGATATATAAATATTAAAAATAGTATTAGTCTTTATGGGTGCTTTAGTTTTCTTCAAAATAGCTCCTGTCCACTGGAATGCACTTGTGCACATTCTTCCCCACTCTTAGAAACATTTTTAAACGCGTCCTTCCGAATCGAGTTGAATTACTCCTGCGATTGTTCTGCGCATCTCCTCAATAGTCTCGAAACGTTGTTTCTTCCAATTTTTATTATTTATGGGAACGGGAAAAGTCAGGCGGAGCCAAGTCCGGCGAATAGGAAGAAATCTGGAAATCGAATTTTCCATCAAAGAATCCGAAATCACTAACGATATGTGCGCCGGTGCGTTGTCGTGATGGAGGGTCCAAGAGTTGTTTGACTAGAATTCAGGTTTCTTGCGCCGGACGTGCTCGCGCAGTATTCCTAAAATGTCGCGGTAGTATTCCTTACTGACCGTATATTAAGGTGGATTCCCTTTTTGTCAAAAAAAAAACAGTCAAAAGAATATTAGTGTTGGATCTGCTCTGTCTGAATTTCTTCGATCGACTCTCTCTTTGGAAGCCTCCTGGGAGTATTGGGCTTTGGTGTCGATGTGGTAATGATATACGCATGATTTGTCTTCTGTAAGCTCTCCCTAACGCAATCTAGGGTCTTCTGCTACTGCTTGAAGGTTCAATTCGGATATTTCTCGACGGACGTTAATTCGCGGAACTTCAATTTTTTTAGAGCGAACGTCGCTGTCAGTCTTCTGCCGCTTAAGATATCGTTTAAGGCAGTTACAACTAGTTCAGAAGATGTTTCCAATTCCTCAGCTATCTCCGTGATGGCGATTCGGTGATTGTTGACTACGATATCACGAACTTTTTAAGGTTTTCTTCTGTTATTGACGGCAAAGGCCTTCCCGAACGGGGACTTGGGGCTCACTGTGTTTCTGAACACAGTTTGATCATCATAAGTGGTTCATAACAATTGCTCTACTTTTGAACGTATGATTTGGTTTTTAGTGCAAAACTTGATGCAGATTCGTTGCTACTCTATTCAGCCCCTTAAAATTTGCCGAACCTTGTTTTTTCACTCTTTTGAACCAAACTCAAACAATAAACGCCGCCACAAAACTTGTTGGTTTTGGCTCAAATTACTAAATTCAAATTACCATAACTTGCCGATTCGCTTCTATATATATATATATATATATATATATATATATATATATATATATATATATATATATATATATATATATATATATACTAATAAAATTATTCCACAACTTTAAATTTTAGACGAATGCTTCAGGGAGAGATGTGTGCCGGGGGTTCACATGTAAAACAAACCGCAGTAGCTTCTTGTCACAGCTGCATAGTCACCCGAATTTCAATAGTGGCGGTAGCTCTGTATCTATATAGTCTACACTCTCTTACCTCATCATCTACCTTAGGTTAGTTAGATATTTTCTCTGTTCCTGCCATTTCATAAATCAGCACTTAGTCATGGAAGAGTTCCACAGTAATAGTAATATTGTAACGTTGTCTCGCTACGCTAACTTAGCTGGGGGATAAAAGCTCAGCAGGGCGGTTACTACAACACGAGAGACTCGGGGCAATAAGTGAAAACACACAGCGTAATGTCTGACTCGCAAAGTTACCGGACGGAGAAGGCGTTGATAGCATCTTTCTCCCGGGCTATTTATTGGCTCAAGTGACGCCGTAGCGTTCGTATAGTAATAATGTTAAAAGGATGACTCGCCTCTATGACGTCGCTGATTGGACGGCAATGGTGCACGTGCCGTATTGTCACCAGCACGTAGCCTAGTGGTCTCCTTGATCGTCACGTTGCACGTTGGATTGGATGCTTGCTTGGTCTACTGATGTCGTCAGTTGTCGGCGGCGTAGGTCGTTGTGGTTCACATCGGCTTGGGTTTTTGATTGGTTTACTGACTTCACCAGCCATCGGCGTCTCCGTGACTGGCAGTTCTGTTGCTACGCTGTAGCTGGCTTCGTTACAATATTACATGTATTAGTAAAAGTGATTATCATTTTACGTAGTAGAAGAGGCAGTGCAGTACCTTGCCGCTCTCGAACGAAGGCCAAATTAATAATAATAATAATAATAATAAAGCTATAGCGTAATTATATTTTATTCGTGGCGTTATATTTTTAGGGCTTAAGCATGGAGCTAAAAATTATCCCTTTAAAAAGAGATTATAAAAAAAATTAAAAACGGGTTAATTTCAATCGACCGTCTATGTTTTTCTTAGTACGTTCTTAACACGTACTCCGTCACGAGCACAGTGGGCTATGAAAAATATATAAAAGAATGTTAGAAGACTACGGTTGCCCTGAATTCAGACTGGTCCCATCGTTAATTACAAACTTTATGATTGAATTAAAATGCGACGTAATTTCATTGCACTTTTGTCTTCCTACTTAGTGTGTTCTAAAGAAAGGGAATTGGAGAAGAAATTTGCTAAATTTGACTAAGGGTTGTATCATGCAGTATACATATTTTACGTTATTCGGCAAAATTCGGCAATTCTAAACTGTACCGCTGAAATTTGAATACTTCCGTTTCAATTATATTAATAAAAGAAAAATATAGTATGTTCCGATGTACTCTAACTAATATGTACGTGAACTGTACACACTGATCTAGTGACGTAGATTATTGAATTTAGACTAGCCGAGTACGTAGGAATGAAAACACGATCGCTTGCGGTCATCTGTAGAGTGTCTTCACATTTTCTGTAGCTTTTTTTCTGCACTCTGCGTCAGCCGTATTTATTGTCAATATTGCCAGATTGTTCTCGAATACAGTAGATTCGTCTCGGTCCAAGTAGACGCTTCGATCGAATCGTCTGGACGTTTCTCGTACCTAGTTGTAACTACCCTCTCCACTGCACGTTCGCCAGCACGAGTAGTCTATTTCTTGCGGTACGAAGGGGGATGTCTGCCCATACCGGGGCCGCATAAAGCGCCGTGGACTCCGCGGCGGTGGCCAGTAGTGCTCTCTTCTGTTGGTCTGCTCCCCCCGATCTTGAGAGGATCCTTGCAAGCGCTCTGGCTATTGCGTGGACTTTGGTGGAGATAGCAGTAATGTGGGCTCTCCCCGTCATGCCAGGGTCTAGAGTTACTCCCAGGTATTTGGCCGTCTTGGCCATTGTGACCGGGTGGCCTTCTAATTTTAGCCGTATTCCGCGAGTGCGTTTCCGGCCCGTTAGGTATATGGCCTCTGTTTTTTCGGGAGCAAGTTTCAGGCCATTTTGCGACATCCACCGTGACACGTGGTCCATGGCGTCGTTCGCTATGGCCTACAGCTATTGCCTCGTGTTTGGACTTGACGATCATGGCCAGATCGTCCGCGTACGCCAGCATTTCGACCCCTTCGGGGATGCCCTTAAGCCGCAAGACATCGTCGTACGCCAGGTTCCACAATGTCGGTCCAAGTATGGACCCCTGCGGAACCCCCGCGGTGACGTCGACGTTTCCATGATTAGTGTGGAGACGGCGGCCGCTCAGGTAGGTCGCTATGATGCGCGTAAGATACGGTGGTATGTTTCGCCGCTTCATGCTGTCTATGATGGCCACCCATCTGGCGCTGTTGAAGGCATTTCTGACGTCGAGCAGAATCAGCAGGACGAATTTTCGGGTCTTCAGGGTCGCCATGGTCTCTTGACCCGCTGTAGTTATGATCTTCTCGATAGGGTCTAGTGTAGAGTGACCCTTCCTGAAGCCGTGTTGTTGGGGCGACAGGGCACCTGTGGCCTCGATCGCTTCTGTCAGCCGTGTCTGTATGATGTTTTCGAAGAGTTTTCCGATGGTATCCAACAGACATATTGGTCTGTAGCTTCCGGGGAGGCCTTGGGTATGAGCGCCAGATACGATGTCCTCCAGTCTGAGGTGAAAATGCCGTCGCGAAGAATTTTCGTTGCGGTTTCTGCGATGATTTCGGGGTATTCTCTGGCTAGCATTCGGACTACGTCGGGTGGTACTCCGTCGGGGCCCGGCGCCTTGCCCGGTGCAAGCCGTTCGGCGGCCTTGAGGACCTCGTCTTGTGTCACTGACGGTATGTCGTTTGGATCTATGTCAGGTAGAGTGTCTGTGGGGCGTGGAGGGTGTTTGGGAAAAAGTTTTGTGAGTCTAGCAGGGACTTCCAGCATTCCTGTTTTGCTGTGCGTATTTTATGTCTTAGTGTTGCTCTTGCCGTTCTGTATGTGTTCAGTAGTATGTCTTCCCGGTCTATTGCTATGTGTAAAATATGTTCGTGTTCGCCATTTCTGCGTCGTTTAGCCAGCCATGACCTGGCCCTCGTGAGTGTTCGTTTAGCTCGTATGCAAGCTGTTCGTGCTTCTTGTACCTCAGTTGTCCACCAGGGTTGGTGGGGGCGTCGGCCTGTGTGTCGTCGTGGTGGTCCTCCCGCTGCTCGACATGCTGGTTGATTAGTTTGGTGAGGTTACGCGCAGACGGTGTGGGGTTATTGGTGTTAGAGAGGTTTGCCGCTAAGAATCTCCTAAGTTTAGCTTTGTCTAGGTGTCTCCATTGCCAGGTCTTTCGAGGGGGGGGGTGGCTGTGTAGGTGAACCGTCGTAGTTGTATGTTATGTATTGATGGTCACTTAGTGTTTCTGCGTCTGTGTCGACCTGCCAGTCACTGACTAGGTGGAGGTAGGTGTCGTTTGCTATTGTGAGGTCTATGTACGACTCCTGATGGCCTCGAGTGAAGGTCGGGGAATCGCCGTTGTTGAGTACTGTTAAGGAAGAGGAAGCTAGCCAGTCTAGAAGGAGAGTGCCCCGACGGGAGACATTACGGGAGCCCCACAAAGGGTGTGCGGCATTAAGGTCTCCTGTTAGGAGTAGTCTGTGTGGGTTGAGGATATTTATGAGATTAGAGAGGGATGTCAGGTATTCGTCAAATTGTTCCGGGGTGCGATTTGGTGAGAAGGAACAGGATATTATGTAGGAGTTTTGCCCACGTGTACCCGGACCTGATCCGTGGTCTGAGATCGGTACTTCCAAGTTCCGGCCTGTCCACCATATCGCTGTGTGCGCTGCTGGATCGGTGTAGTGGTTTGCGCGTGTTTGTGCTAGGTTGATGTTTGGTTCTGTTATAAGGCATATTGATGTCTGGTGTTCGTGTACGTTTGTGTGTAGTGCGTCGTGTGCGGCTCGGCCACGTCTGCCCGATGTCCCGGGCGTTGGCACCGATGGCATATAGGAAGCCTGTGTCACACGTCTGGCCGACAACTGCTTCCTCCTATTTTGACTGAATTGAGGTTTCCCAAGCGCCGGGCAAGTGGTGCGGGTAGCCGAGCTAAAGCGTACCACCGCCTGTTTCGGCCTTGTCTGGGCTCCGTGATGTTAATCGGTGCTAATATCTCCCACCCCCAGGCAGGTGGCAACCTCGCTTTGTATCTGGCGAGCGCTGAGTAGAGGGTTGATATTCCGCAGCGCTACCTCTAAGGTGGGATCGAAGGCCTTGAAATCGGCTTCCAGCCCCGATTCGCAGATTTTCTTGGTGATGCGCGCGCTCGCGCCTGGTGTACGTTCCCCCAGTCGGATGGCTACATCGTCACTGAAAGTCATCGTTACTTCTCTGATGACGGTTTCCGCCATGGAAGTTGGATCCAGCTTCTCTCTGACGGCCTTTACTGTCTCTACGAAGGTCTTTCCTTCGGCCACCTTAACTCGGATCGATGTTCTCAGTCTGTATGGTGCAGCGGAGTTTTGTGGTTGAATTGTGGGGGGTGGGCCCGTTGGTGAGGCCGGCGTTTCCCGCTTCTTATGTAGGGCTATCGTTCCTGGGGTGGTTGACTGCGCTACCAAGGCCGCAATTATGCAGCGGTGGGGGGCAGTTCGCATGTCTTTGGGGGTGTACAGGAGAGGTGTCTGATCCTGTGGTTTTTCCCCGCCAGCAGAAGCATGCCGTGTGTTACGGCTCGCATCGTTGTTAGAGTTATGTCGTCTATCATGGTGGTTCCTGGGTCTTACGGTAGGATGCCTACCACCAAGTGATGACCCCGTTCGGAGACGGGAGTCGGGCCCGTGATCGTCTCCATGGCTTCGCCGAGTACTACCGCTGTCCCAGGCGGTAGGGCTGTTACTGAGCTTAAGGAGGGATATGCCGTGAGGAGGTTGTTAAGCTCTTCCTCTATTGGCAGCTGCCGTTGTCTCAGCAGCATGCCACGTATCCCTTTATGTGTCGAGAAGTGGCCGTCGACGGAGGAACTGCCTGTGTCGCGGCGGGGGGCCATGGCAGCTGTGTCAGTTGTACATAGTCTTCGGTTGTTTTGGCTCCTTGCATCTGCTCATCGAGGTGCTTCTGCTGAGCCTCGTGTTTCTCTGCCGCGCATTTGGGGCATTTGCTGCCGGGAGGTCCGGTTGCTGCGCCCTCGTCTCCCCTTCTGTTGGACGAATCTCGCTCGCTCTCGGCCTTTTTGAGTGATGCCATTGCCTCGTCACGTTGGGCTGCGCTTATGGCAAGTTCTTGCTGCATTGCAAATCGTTCCCGGTCTGCATTGAGTCTAGATTCTCGTAGGGCCGTAATTATGGTTTCGCACGGTTATCGTTCCAGGCGGAAGGTCATTCAGATGGAGGACACCGTCGTATGCTATGTTCCACAGGACCGGTCCAAGAACCGAGCCCTGCGGAACACCAACCGTCATCGGCTTCTCCTTCCCTTCTGTTTCCCAGGTAGGTAGGTTGCAGCGCCGCCGATGTGTTCGAAGCCCCGGGCTGGACCGGAGCGTCTTATTGCAGAAGACGCACACGAACCGCCCGGGATCAGCGTTCTCGTGCACGGCCAGGTGCTCGTTTAGCGACTCCTTCAGCTTGAAAGTTTAGCCGCAATGCACGCATGCAAAACGGCGCACGTCGCTGTGGCACGCATAATGTGTTTTTAGCGTCGACGCGTATGCCGTCGAGTAACAGCAATTCGTACATTGGTATTTGTGCTTCAGGACGGTTGCCATTCTCGACACGTGCGCCTTAAGCTGCTTGGCGCTGGCAAACGACACCTTGTGCGGCCGGCACAAGCAGTGCCTCTTAGTGATCCCCACACGCTGTGCAGCTTACTTTGAAGGTGTTGGTGGAGATCCTTCTTGGAAAAGAAGGACCTCGGGCAGATCTCGAAGACGGCCGAGCGGGTCTTCAGTTGTACGGAGCACATGTGGCGGGTAAATGCGCTTTTCCAAGCGGTGGTGAACCCACAGCCCACATGCTCGCAGTTAAAAATTTTGCCGTCTGGAGAGGGCGACAAAACATGCATAGATCTTGCATTTTGCACGATCCATGGATGATTTAGCATCGCCTCCTCGAGCGAGATCCGGTTGGTTGGCGTATTTTCTAGTTTTATATCCCTGTTGATAGAAAAAAACATGCAAATATATTACAATGCATATACATTAGAATACATAAGATATACATATACATCGCGATTTATGGCTTCCGTCTGAGTTAAACTGGTTAACTACATGCCTTAAATATTTGCGCTTCCGAAATCATGCAGTGTAGGGCTGATTTCTATAGGTTAAAAGCTGCTTACCGATGAAGAATACTTTTCGCGTGGCAGTTGGAGACTGCGCTTATTAGTTGGTGTGCAAAGTTCGCAGCCTCCTCCTCGCTGAGTCGCTTTCCGGGCTTGTTTTGAATATACTGGAAAGAGCAAAGCACTACAGTATACCTTTTAGACTTTCAAATTGTTTTTTTGCAAGAGGTGATATTGATCTCCACCCAGTGCATGCAATAAACCTCGGTCTCGTTAACAGACAAACAAAACTAAATAAATCGTCATTGCCATGTTGACTGTAGAGTGACATCATTGTTATAAGCGGCAATGTAGGTCGAGAGCTTAGCGACAGTTGCTGGTAGCGGCACACTTAGCGGAGAAAACACTACGGCAAGGATATGGTAATCATGTAACTGACTTAATGTATGGTAAGAGATTGAGAGCATATATATATATATATATATATATATATATATATATATATATATATATATATATATAAGTGTACTCGAATTTATATATATAAGCACGCTCAAATTTATTTATATATATAATTATATATATACAGGGTATTTCAGGAATAATTGAAGCGCGATATGTGGAATTGTAGAGCTCGTTAAAACAGATGTTTTTTGCCATGGAACATAATCTCTGAGAAGTCTTGTTTCGGAGTGAGAGTGAAATTACTACAATATGTGACACTGGTGTTTTTGCTCGACATAGGAGCACAAAATGTGCAATGGCGAGGCAGCTGGTTCTTCTGTACAGAAACTAAGCGCACCGTCGTGTTTGTGAGAAAATTCTGTTTCTTCTGAAGAGCATATAAGGCCGCCCAGAAGATGCGACATTGTCGCTTAGAAGAGAATTCGCCAAAAATGAAGTAGTTTATTAGCTTTCACGCCAAATACCTCAAAATCATTACCCTACGCCCACTCAGCGCTCAAAACTAACACATTCAGGCAAACGCGTTTCATGGCGATTATTTTGGTACCAAATCTATGTCAATGCGAGCTGCGGTTGCGGAGTGATGACGATTTTCGGCGAACATGTCGAGATTAAGTGCATAATCTGTTAGTTTTGAGCGCTGAGTGGTCGTAGGGTAATGATTTTGAGGTATTTGGCGTGAAAGCTAATAAAGAATTTCATTTTTTGCGAATTCTCTTCTAAGCGACCATGCCGCATCTTCCGACCGGCCTTATATGTTCTTCAGAAGAAGTAGAATTTTCTCGCAAATACGACGGTGTGCTTAGTTTCTCTATAGAACTAATTGCCTTGCCATTGCACATTTTGTGCTCCTATGTCGGGCAAAAATACCAGTGTCACAAATTGTAGTGATATCACTCTCACTCCGAAACAAGATTTCTCAGAGACTATGTTCTATTGGAAAAAAAAATCTGTTTTCACGAGTTCTACAATTCCATATATCGCGCTTCAAATATTCCTGAAACACCCTGTATGTATATATATATATATATATGTGAGTGAGACTGTCACTGCGCACCTTCTTTTGGAGCCGATATGCGGCATTGTATCTGTCGTTAGTATATACCGAACATGCTAGAGCGACAACTACTCACATACCTCATATGTCTGGCTGGTCGCTGCCTTCCCGCGCCAAATACACATATGCATACGTGCCTTCACCTAGTATTTTGTCAATTGCAAAACCATCAATTGTCTTTGGAAACTTTTTGACGGAGCCATTATATCACATACTTTTTAAACCTTTGGCACCTCTTTTGAAGGCGCCATTTTACCACACACTTTTTCGACATGGTACACTTACCAAGACGACCGTGGCAACAATGATGCAATCAACCGCAGTGAAAGCGCTGCTAGCCAGCTCTCATAGCAGTTTCTCTCTCTCCTGTGGAGAGGAATGCGTAGATGATCTCGCCGGGTGGGCTGCACCTGTGGCGCCGCCCTGGTGGCTGGACGAATTTTAAGAGACAATAAAGAAATATTTATAGTTACGTAATGGGCATTAATAGGTTGAAAATATTTGAACAGTGCAAATATTAGGAGCCTGTTCGACCTACATACCTAGATGGACTTGTAGACGGTATATGCATAGGATAATCTGCAAAAAGCCATGCACAAAAACTAGCTTTCAGTAGATGGATAACTGATGGCATAGGTGAATTAAAGCACAAGAAAAAAGTCATGTTATTATAGATCTTTTACAAAAGAAAACAGAACTACGTCTAATTCCTGTTGCTAGTATAATGTTAAACCATTTATCTAGTGAAGATTTTGGAAGAGTCTACCTTGCTTTGTTAAGCTCAAAGAACCTTGAGTTACAACTCTTGGTAGATAAGTCATATACGCCTTTACCAGGTAATCCTTCCAACTTAAGGTAGCAAAAGAGAGGAATATAGAAGCATTGGTGAAGGCATTCCATCGCGTTTTAAGGAAAGATCTGAGGAAAGTTTGTGTGATATTCGCTACGTATACGAGTCAGAAGAGAGATAGATGAGAAGCTAATAATACGTATGCGATAACCTTCACAGTTATTGAGGCAGTGGTAGGCTTATCAATAGCATATCTTGTGGGAATGTATGTTGCTTGATCTATTAGCGCTTGTTGCAGCTCGGATTGTTGGTGCAGTAGCAGGTTACTGTACTGAAAAAGTTTATGAAAAAGTGAGTGAAGGAAAACAAAACCACCATGATCTGAATACGTGGATTGCTGTTAAAAGTGCGCTTTTTAGTCTGTCTAATGAGAGACATTCCGAATCACCGCAGGTAGTAATGCAACGCTAATAAAAGCAGCTCGTTCTATCCTAAAGCACTAAACTTGAACTTCTCTCTTAAAAGCGGTTACTAATTGAAAAGAGCTGTATCATGTGGCATGTGATTACTTAAACATACCTCCCCCATAGACTGTTTATTTTTTTTTACCTTATGAAACAAACCACCATTCGCTTTAATGGCTGGACCTTCTTGTCAGCGGCGTAGGTGGAGACTGCTATTCCCGAGGACAATAATTCCTTGTCGTCGTCGTCGTCCTCTTTGTGGAAATAGGCCGAGCTTTGCTGAGCTTGAACTGTTTGGACGCTGCCTGGTTTACCTGGACGACCATCCTATAGGGTCCTACGATAGGACCTATAGGGGAGCGGCGGTGGCGGCGACGCCCGCGAAGACGGATGTGGCTCCGGCAACCGCAGGCAGCAGCAGCAGAGGCGGCACGGGCGCTCGACGCTGATTTACGTCAAGCGCTTCTTTTAAGGACCTAATCTGTTTATCATTCAAGTTGGTTGGAGTTTCCACCTTTACCTTGGTGACTTGACATACATATCACCATACATATTACTAATATGGGTTAGTGGCATGCCTTTGCTTTTAAGACGTAACTTAGTATCACTTTGTGTGCCAGGCATTTACCTTTCCTTGGAATTGGAAACCATGTAAACTAACTTAAGAGTGGCCGGTCTGGGCCTCAAACCCAGTCCTCCCGAATGCAAGGCAAAGGCTTTGCCAATAAGCCATCTTGTTCGGTCGTACCCTGTTTTTTTAAATTTCCGTACCCTAATTTCAAGTTACTTATAACCTATCTCAAAAAAGAAGCAGCAACAACTGTTCTGATTAATTTCATAATTATTAGTATCTTGAAAGTATTAGGTTCATGGTTAAGGCCGTTTATGAAAGGTACTTTATGTTTTGCATTACCAACAATTTTGTTTGCATTACTGAGTAATGTATATGTGCTGAATGTAAGATAACGGAACAAAAACCAACCACCGATAGCAGCGATGATGACTTTGAATGGGATGAGGAGTTTTTAGATAATAGTGTGAGTGACGATAAAGAAATTGATAAGAAACGAGAACAGATTGTCGTGGATAATATTACTCTAGAAAAAGCAGACTCTTCTTTAAGTACTGAGCAAGGTGAAATGATAGAAGAGCACGATGGGGTAAGAATAAAAGTTTTACTCAAAGATGCAGAGCAGAACAGCGTAAAAAGCACGGTAGGGCATCTTGCTAGGGAAAATAGGCTTTCTGACATTGATGGCAAGAAATGAGAAGAACGAGAGTTAAAAAGCTCTGGTAATAAGGAGCATGATAGTGTGAAAGTAGAATCTCCATCTGAAGGTGCGGAGCAAAATATTGTGGAATATAAGGTAGAGCATTTTGCTAAAGAGTATAAGCCTTCTGAAACCAATGATAATAAAAAAAAGCGAAAATTGAAAAGCTCTGTTGAAGATAAGAAGAGTATTGATTCTGATTTTACATTAGGGTTAGTATATAAGTAAAGCAACAATAGTGATATGGGTGATGCATCAAAACTGGTGCTAAAAGAAAGTCATTTTGATCGCATAGGGAAGGAAGATGCACAAATTAAAGAACAATAAAGAAACGTAGGAATCTTAAAAGAGGACAATCAAATAGTTAAGGTGGAAGATGTAGCAAACGAAAAAAATGTTTCAGCAATGGTCAAGGGTGAATAAAAAATCAGACAAGCATGGGAATATAAAAATAAGCAAAATAGGTCTATACACGAGCAGGAATACGATAGTCTAAATAAACATCTTCCAGTGTCTGTGTCTATTCATGATTATCATAAGCAATTTTTGTACTGTATTGGAAAAGGTAATTTACTTTGTTTGAGGGGTTTAATAAGTAGGCTAGGGAATTTTAGTTTTGCTCTTAAAGAAGTGTTGAAATTCAGAAATAAATTTGGGGATACCCCTTTGATTTATGTAGTTAAACAAGAAAAACTGGACATAATACGGCTTCTTTATTGCTGATCCTGATAAAGTGAACTTTGACTTTCAATCCTCTCTTGATTTAGCAATTAAAAGTGAACGGATTGACATAATTAATGCAAGTGCAGAGATGGTTCAGAATTTTTTTGGAACAGAGAGAAATAAATAATAAGGAATGTTCAGAAATGTAATTGGGCTAAGAATAACAAATGCAGCAACTTGCAATGCGGTATAAACTTATATACGTAATTTGTATGTCAGTGTTACTTTATCAGTCGCGTTATAGCAGTGATAATAAGGAAGATATTCATCCTGTTGATTTTTTGAGTATTTTACATAGTGTTCAGTACACCCTATAGTAAAAAATTTGTTTCTGATTTTTTCATTAAGTGTCACAAGGATGGTGGTCAAGAAGACTTTAACAGGTGCTTTTTTTTGTTGAATGGAGCAAATTTTGGTCAATTGTACTTAAACGATTCGGTTTTCATAGAATGAGTTTAACTGGTGCGGATTTTTCAAACGCAGATCTGTCAGAAGTAACTTTCATCAATACAGATTTACGTGGAGCAAATTTTTCAAATGCCAACTTGCACGACATAAGGGTAAAAGGCTCTAACCGAAGGTTTACAAAGTTTATTTCTGCAAAGCTAATAGGAAATACTTTAGATGACTCAGATATTCAGCATTCTGAATTTAGCAACTCTAATTTGAAAAAAATAGACATGCGTAATGTGCTTGGTTCGCATATAAATTTTGCAAGGGTAAAAATTAGTAATTAAACTCAGACTTCAATCATGAAAACTTTGGCGATAGTAAAATGAGAGATATTATTGTGCAAGAAAGCAACTTTAATTATGCAAATCTTTTTGGTGTCAGTGCAAATAAATGGAAAGTATTATTTCCTATGTTAAAAAATGTCAATATGTACGTTTTGAAATAAATGGGTTAGACTTTACTGGCAGTAATATGGCTAATTCTGGTTTTAATAATTCTCGTATAACTAATAGTAATTTCAGTAATGAAAATTTGGGCAACGCAAAAATGTCTTATGTAAGCAATAATAATTCAAGTTTTCGTAGATCTATTCTAAAAGGAGCAAAAATGCAAGATTCCTATATGTCTTAAATTGATTCTATATGTCTTAAATTTTCGTGACTCAAATTTATCTCATACCGACACTAACTCCAGTAGAGTATATCAAGTAAATATGTCTAATTGCGATGCCCGCAAAGGAAATTTTTCTCATGCTAAAATCGAAAATTCTACAGCAAGGAATGTTTACTTAGATCACTCTCTATTTAATTCAACAAATATAGAAGATTCTGACTTCTCCTTATCTTCAATGTATAAAATTACAATGAGTGATTCTCAAATCGACAAAAGTACATTCTCCCAATCTAGTAAGAAAATCACGGAATCAATATTTTTTCAATTGATGAGCTAATAATTCAAATTAGTCTAATTTGAACGTAACAAATTCTTGCTTTACTAATAGTGATGTTACATCTTCCTCATTTAGTAATAGTATTAAAAAAAAAAACAGTTATTTTCTTAGTAATGTAAATTACGCAGCTATTCGTAACGTGTTCTTTCATTCGGCGAGTATATATAAGGGTTCAACAAATAATACTAGTATAAAATATTGCGATTTTACTGATTTACTTTTCATTGAAAATGAATAACATTAAAGCTTTCAATTTAGGAAATGCAAACCTCTATCATAATTTGCAAGACAGGATATTGCAAGTTAAAAAGTTTAATGTAAATTATTCTTATTTTAAGTTTAATGATATGGATTTGAGCAACGCTAATTTTGCAAATTCAATATTAAACAGAGCAATTATCTAGACACGTTAATTTAAAGAAAGCAAATCTTGAGAATGCTGATTTACGTTACGCTATCTTCAATCAGGTGTCAATTTGAGCTACAGCAGTTTTCTTCAACCTAATCTCAAGAACGCTGTACTACAAAATACACAACAAGCTAAGATGAGAATTGCCCATTAAATAAATGCAAGAAATATTGAAGTCTAAAGCTATACTGCTGATTCTGTCTTCACCGTCCGGTGCCGGTAAAACTACGATATCAGAAAAAACTGCTCAAACGAGCAACTAATTTCAATAATAAAAAATCTATCTTTGTAACTACAAGAACACCTCGTGCTGATGAAGTAAATGGCAGAGATTACTTTTTTTGTTACTAAAAAGAATTTGACGAATTGTGCAGAACCAAAAAAATGATTGAGTATGCTAAAGTGTTTGGTCATTTGTATGGTATCCCAAGGAATTACATAGAGCAAAGTCTAAAACAAAGGGTAAGTATTCTACTTAGCATAGATTAGCAATGAGCATTCCACCTATTTAAGATCATGCAAGAACAAATAGTAAGCGTCCTTATACTGCCACCATCGATAGAAGAATTAAGGTCACGCTTATATAAACGTAATAGCGAGAACGAGAGTGAAATAGAACGCAGGTTAATTGAAGCTAAAAATGAAGTATGTAAAACTAATAGATACGATTATACAGTAATAAATAAGGATATTGAAAGATGTGTTGAAAAAAATACATGCTATATTAAATTCTGCCAGAGTTAATTACTAACTTTTGGTAGGGTTATCCCATACTGATTCATATATTTCCCTTTCATCGTATGATTTTTCACATTCACTTGCGCTTTTTAAAAATACAAGCTGACACGCTCCCTCATTAGCATAGATCTTTGCAGGAAGTGGTGTAATATTTGAAAACTCTAGTGTGACATGTCCTTGCCACCCAGGTTCTAAAGGGGTAACACTTTTAGCGTAAGTTGATTTGTCAACACAAATTACTGACACATCTCTTGGTATACAGTAATGTTCAACTGTACTTGCAAGCACAAAGCTGTTTGGTGGAAATATACACACATCTGTCTGCTTGTTAACAAAACCATCTTCAGAAAAGTTTTTTTGGATCTTCTTTGGGTAAATTAACGTTAGTAAAAACTTTTAATTTACTTCCAACTTTTGCATCATATCCATAGGAGGACAATCCATATAATATGACTCCCTTACCCAATCTGAACTTCGCTCTGTGAAGAAACGGTGAAAAGTGAGAACCTAAGGTCCTAAACGGACTGAGCAACGGCACTCAGTTTACCGCACTTAGTGAGAGATCCAGCGCACACCTTGAGCACCTCACAGGACGGACGTCCGTTACCGACGGTGCGGGTTTTGCTTGACTTTGGTGTTTTGCTTGCGCAGTGTTTGCTTAGTTTGTTTCCCTGTGCTATCGATTCGGCGTTTACCCCGTGACCTAGTGATCTGGTGACTTGGTGACGCGCACAGCTTCTGTGCTGTCTGTGGTTGCTACGTGCACGTGGAGGTGTGCTTACGGCGAGCGTGCGCGGGGACGTGCACCGTGCCGACGAACGGTGGGCGTGCACCGCGCCGACGTACGGTTGACGTGCGCAGCGCCGACGTACTGTTGACGTGGACCGCGCCGACGTGCGGCGAGCGCGCACCGCGCTAACGTGCGACGGACGTGCGCCGCGCCGACGTGGTACGCTGGTGGTACCTTTAGTGGTACATGTGTGATACTTTGGTACATCTGTGATACACTTGTACATTTGTGCCTTTTGTGATACCTTTGTGGTACTTTTCGCACCTGGCCTGAGGCTGACCTCCTCGAGATCGACACCGGGATAAAGGAGGAGAACGATGAGTGCCCCAGGAAACGGGGGGGGGGCGAGATAGATAAGGAAGGAAACCCATTCAGGAGTAGCAGGGCACTTCCCAGAACTCCTGACGGAAAGGGTAGTCAGGGAGAGGGCCCAAGCGGGGTAACTAGGATGGAGGAAGAAGGGGCGGCCACACCGACGGTGCTGGTGCCCAACTCGGACACGGAGACTGAGGACCCAGAGGCAAGCATGGTGAGGGGGGGACCAAAGCCATGCGGATAAGGAGGACAGGGATAAGGGAGGAAATGACAAGGGGGAAGCAGCAAGGGGGTCATAAAAGGGTGCGTCTCAGCACACCTCCTAACGAAACGGACGCCGCAAGAACAGGGGGCAAAAAGTGGCTCAATATCTTGGCCAACAGGTTGAAGGGATACACTTTTGGGGAGCTGCCTGTTCCGCTGTGGCCGGCTGAGGAACCAGTAGTTGAGGACTACGACTCGGCTTTAGCCAGCCTACTCACCTGGACGGGGGTGCTGAACCAGCTATGCGGAAAACACCCTACCACCAAGGGAGAAATTTAGATTGCGGTTGAGGAGTTGGGAAAGGCGGCTAGGAGGATTAAGAGGCAGGGCAAAAAAGGGACATAAAGGAGGAGAACAAAAGGGCGGAACACATAGGAATTATTATACGGCTTGAGGGAACTCGAAAATGAGGACCATAATAGAAGGATTTCAGCGGGAGGCTGAGGAAATGAAGGCTAGAGTAGAGGGGCTTCCGCGAGAACTATCTGAGGGAGGGTTCCGGGGGGAGAAGGGCCAGCAGAGGCGGCAAAAAAAGGCCGCGGACAGTGCTCCCCTGTGCTCCAGATGCGGTAAGGAGATGAATGAAGAAAGGGCCGAGGAGCTTAGGGTGGCTCAACTTATCGCTGAGCTTGACACAGCCCTTCAGACGGCTCAGTGGGACGAAGAGCTACTTGCGGCTCTCCAGAAAGACTGGCCCGAGAAGATGTTCCAGAGGGCCTCGCTAACCCAGCAAGGCATCTTGTCAGCAAGGGAGACCCGGGCTCTTATCGTGCGGGCAGGCTCAAAAAGGGACTCAGCGTTGCTGGTCCAACTAGCGGGGCAGTTCCCCTCGGCCCCAGAGGCAGCCAAAGTCCTGGTGGATAGGCTCGCGGTTCTCCGGAGCATGGATGCCTTAGAGCTGGAATGTGATGAAGCCGAGGATACTCCCATGAGTGTCAAGTGCACTTCACGCACTGTAGTCGTTGGAATAGTCCCTGAAGGGACGCGAAAGCAAAGGCGGAGCTAAATGAGGAGAGGTTTACCTTTCAGGCGTCTGAAGAGTACCAAAGTGACGGCACACGAAAGGCCCTTGAGGCTCTCTGGCGCCGGGTGGGCTGTGACGCCGAGTTAGTCACTCCGAAAACTCTTACAGGTGGGTCGATAAAGCCTGGTAGTGCTGGACCCCCTGTGGTTTAAAGCACTATCAGGGTAAAGGCCGCTGAGGGGAAGACTTTTGAAGAAACCCTACAGAGCATCCGGCTCCTTGTTCAGCCGGGGGTGGCGGGTCTGAAGGTTGGCGGGGTCTCTAAAACCAAAGAAGGGGACCTGGTTATAAAAATCTGGGAGAGCAAGGCCGGTGCCGGGAGCTCTTTCGCCGACATTCTCCGGAACAGCTCCAACCTGGAGGTTGACCGGAGGGTAGGCGGGGTTCCCAAGACCATTGTTCTTCGAAACATTGACCTCTTCGCCGACAAAAAGCAGATAGAAGCAACGCTACGGCACGCGTAAGGGCTGTCCGAGGACACCCTCCTTCGCACTGAAGAACCCCGCATGGGAAAAATGGCTATTGGCAGTGTCTGGCAACGCTGCCATCAGCTGCGGCTGCCAGGCTATTGTCCAGACGGAGCGTCATCATTGGAGGCTCCGTTTGCAGACCTGAAGAATGGGTCTTCGTGCCCATGTGCTGCAATTGCCGGGGTGCGGGACACATGGCGAAGGACTGCAAAGAGCCGAAGGTGGACGCCAAGCGATGTTATCGGTGCGGAAACGAAGGTCATCTTGCGAGGGCATGCGACAAGCCCAATTCTCACTGTCACGTTTGTGATAAAGAGAGGCACTCGGCGGCCTCAACGGCCTGCCCGGCGTTCTTTAAAGCTCTGCAGGAGCAACGCGAGGCTGTAACGCAGAGGGCCATACAGCGGACAGAAGAGGAGAGAAAGAGGAGAAAAGAAAGGGAGAACGAGCTGGCTAAGAAGAAGCGAAAACTGAAAGCCAGGGTGCCAACAGTCGACGAGGACGGTTTCAAGACGCCTAGGACGACAGCCAGGAGGCAACAGGTTAGTTCCGAGGGGATCGAGAGAGAGGCAGGTAACAATCACAATGATTATACAGGTCAACCTGAACCGATGTAAGGCAGCCCACGTCCTGCTGGACGAAACAATCCAGCACAGGGGTATTGAGCTTGCTCTAGTATCGGAACCGAACAAAGGCATTGCACTCCGGAAGAGTGTTATCAGCCTTAATACGGAAAATAACTCAGGCACCTGGTGGACGGGGAATAATAGGCATTTATCGGCTAGAAGTCGGGGTTCCGGTTCAGGGTTCGCACGGGTAGAAATAGAAGGGCTAGGGGTTTTCTATTCTTGCTATTTTTCACCAAATAGAGAACTTAGGGATTTCAATGTGTTTCTCGATAGTCTGGCGCAGAGCCTACGCGTTCATACGGGAAAGGGAATCGTTCTCACCGGGGACTTCAACTCAGCCAGCGTCGGGTGGGGCAGCAAAACCACAAATGATAAGGGCCAGGTACTAGAAGAATGGATGGCAGAAAATGGGTTGCTTTTAGTAAACGACGGGAAAGTACCCACATTCTCGCAGGGAAACCAGAAGTATTTCATGGACTTTACGATGGCAAATGACATAGTCTTCCCAAAGAAATCGGGTTGGCAGGTTAATGAGGAGGAAAACGAAAGTGACCACAGATACACCCTGTTTGAGGTTGCTACCCACCCCCCCCCCCCGAGCCAGCTGCCACTCCGCGGAGACGCTGGCAGATGCGCAAGCTAAACCAGCGGGTTTTGGCGGAGAAGATTGACGAGGGCTGTCGACAGCTGTCAGAGGAAACCACGAACGAGACCCGAGTCGCAGCTTTCCGGCAGAAGGCAGGCCCCCGGACCAACTCTGGGGGCCGCCAGCGGCCAATCTCTTGGTTCCAGCATTGCTGGAACCAAGAGATTGGCAAAACACGTCGTAAATATACTAGACTAAATAGGGCTTACACTAGACAGCGCTCATGGCTGAGTAGAAGAGTCGCCCGCGGTTAGCAAGGGTGGACGGTGACGAGCGAACGGTCGGCCTCCTGGCGTCTTACGGAGCTGCCCGACGGGCACTGCAGAAGCTCATTGAGAAGAGTAAGGCGCAATCTTGGAAGCTTTTGATAGAAGAGGTGGCAGGGGACGTATGGGGTCGGCCCAACCGGATCGTCTCGGGCAAGGTTCGGAAACCACCTCCTAGACTACCACCGGATGTGCTGGAGAAGACGGTTCGCCATCTCTTTTCGGACCATCCGTGGAGAGAAGAGGAGGAGTTTCTGGTTGCCCCGGAATAAATTCCAGAGGTAACGTTAGATGAGTCGAGCGAGCAAGGAAAAGGTTGACACCCGGAAAGGCACTCGGTGCGGACGGAGTTCCCCTGAAGCGGCGAGGCTGCTAGTGAAGCGCTGGCCAAATGTCTTTCAGACCCTAGCCAACAGACTTTTCAGAAAGGGGCGTTTTCCGAGGCTGTGGAAGAAGGCTAACCTGGTCCTGATCCCGAAAGGGGGAGGGAATGCCCCCGCAGAAGGGCTTGCCTACCGTCCCATATGTCTTCTTGACACTATGGGTAAGATCTTGGAGAACGTGCTGGTTGGCCGGCTCAACGCCGAGATCGAAGCCAAGGGGGCTATCAGAAGCACAGTATGGCTTTCGGAAGGGACGGTCTACGTTCAACGCCCTGGCAAGAGTACTGAGACGGGCAGGTGAGCAGCTAATGAAGACCCCCAAAACACGGGACTTTGTGCTGCTCATTCTCCTAAACGTCAAGAACGCCTTTAACTCAATGAGCTGGAAAGTGGCAATGCAAGCGATGGAGCGCAAAAACATCTCGCCCTACCTCCGTCGAATTATAGCATCGTACCTGTCGGAGTAGTTGGAGAAGAAAAGCGCCGCCTTTTAGCAACTGCTGCAGAATCCGTCGCCCTTTACGGAGCACCGGCATGGGCAGACAGGGCACTTAGGACGGCATGCAACAGGAGGAAGCTGAGGTCATCGCAACGGCCGGTGGCCATAAGGGTCTGCCGCGCATTCCGTACCGTGTCGACTGAGGCCTTACTGGTCGTGTCCAAGATGCTGCCATGGGATCTGCTGGCCGGGGACCGAGCAGAACGAACGCTGGACGGTGATCTAGACCCCACACGGGCCAGATTAGCTACTTTGGACTCTTGGCAGAAAGAATGGGTGAGGGCAGCAGCGCCTGAGGGGCTCTGGGGGGCATCAAGGGTCGCTGGACCAAAAGTCTGATCCCGGACCTACGGCAATGGTACGACTGCAGACACGGCGAGCTATCTTATAATGCGTCTCAGGTGCTGACCGGCCACGGCCAATTCCAGAAGTATATGGTTAAGATTAACAAAGCCCAAGTCGACTCCTGCGTACTATGCGACTCGGGGGAACCGGATGATGTAGAGCACACTGTTCTGCATTGTGGGGCCCCCCGGGAAGCGCGGGACGCAGGGGCGGCCGCTGTGCGAGGCCGACCGGTCAACGAGGTCGTCACCCATATGATGACTTCAGCGGCGGCCTGGAAAGAAGGTATTGCCCACTTTGATGCGATCATGTCCGCGAAGATGGTCAAAGAGACTGCCAGGAGAGCTCGTCTTAGCGTCCACTCAGGCTCCGGTCGAGAGGGGAACCTGTAGACGGGAGGCGGGTGGGTGATAGGCAGGTGGACCAGGCTAGGCAAATACAGCAAGGGATTCCCCAGATGATGACTCTCGACGCACATACAGGCGGGCGGGCTGCGGAAGGTGTCAACGGCCTTCTTGAAGTCGCCGCCCCGCACCAAAGCGGGCTAGGGCGACTGTAGGAAGGCTGGAGTAGGGAGGAGAGGCAAACTCCCATGGATACTAGCAATTACCGTTCCCTGGGGGTGGGGAGACGGGTGTTAGTGGGTTTGTGAGTCCCACACTAGTCACTGGATGTGGTGACGCATGTACATCACGATTCCCGTAATCTCCCATATTATGCTGAGAGGTTTCAGCATTAAAAAAAACTCCCCTACCATTCTTATGATCAATAAAAGGGTTTATCATTTGGAACTTCTCAGACTGCTCCTTGGTCCACTTGTCTGGCATAACTGACATAGCTACTTAAAGTCTAAAAGATATAAAATATAATACTATATTTTATAACATTACAAAGCATAAAGTATTAAAACCGTGTTATTTTTCCCGTAATATTCGTCAAATGGTAATGTTCAGTTCATTTTGAGATGGATTTATTGCTTTTGCAAAGTATTTAATGAATGGCCGTGCTGTCACCATATTGGAAGCAGCTGAGAGATATGCTGCACAGAGTTTTGTGCACAGGCATAATGGAAGAATTATGGTGGGTATAATTGGTCTGTCTCTAGCAGCACTTACTGTAAATGCACGTACTTACCCATAGTATCATGGCATCTGCTACTCTCTTATCTACTGTTGTTCTATTTTTTTTACTATTAAACGAAGATCCGGGCTGACAGAGTGTCAAACTTAAAGGGAGAGGTGTGCTATGCTATGCCCGTCGTGCCAGTGCGTAAATTCATTCAGCCTCCTTCAAAAAATAAAAACGTAACTGCAATAGTACAAATATGGTACACGTCTTGGGTTGGTCATCTGTGTAAAGGCTGATTTCACCTTAATTTATATATATATATATATATATATATATATATATATATATATATATATATATATATATATATATATATATATATATATATGGCGCGTTCAAATGAAAAAGTACGAAGCGTTCCAACAGCCTCAACGGTTGAAGTTTGTCGCTTTGGGATATTGTAAAGAGACATCTAGGGTCGCGTTTGGAGTTTCCGGTGTAATGACGACAGAGGTAAGCAGGCAGTTGTGAGTCCCATTTAATTGACACGGCAGTGCGTTTGAAGACATCACGGCATTCCCATTGCAAAATTCGACAATTGAGGAGCAGCGAGGCGCTATCAATTGTCTGACCGCGGAAGGTGTTCAACCGGCCGATATTTATCGCCGGGGTGAGTGGCCGTACATAGCAGAGACTGTATGTTCAATAAATCAATGAGAAAGTTAAGTGTTCGTTCTCGTGATAGCCAAGACTGTTTGAGTGATAACGCGAGAGGCAAGGCCAGGGAACTACTCAACGAACTCACTGACAAAGTGAACGGCCTAGTGAAAAGTGCTTGGCGATACTCGTCGGATTCATCGAGCATAGGAAAACCAGACCAAGAAGCCCGGCCGGGCGGGCACTACGAGCTGTCCTATAAGGCAAGCAAAGCCCTGACCCTTAAATGATACCTTTAGCAGAACTTTACAATCCAATAGCCTACTATGCGTCCTGGAATCCCTCGGTTCTTCTCACCCTCCCCATGGCCCGTCTTCTCGCGGATTGCTGCAGACTGCCGGAAAACGGCTGCTCATAGCCAGCGGAGATAAGAAACGATGGGCGAATTCCTTAAACAGCGTCTGGCTGGTTCCTACATTGGACCCCATGTAGCGATGCACACGCAGGGACCCAAATGTCATGTCCTACTTTTGAGAAAAATTATATATATATATATATATATATATATATATATATATATATGTTTCTCCTTGTGATTTTTTCCAGCAAAGGCTCTCATTAGATATACATCGGAGTATTGCAACGGCGGTCTTGGCACCTTGTTGAAGTAGTCAACGACACTAAGTCTAGATGTAGAGTTAATCAGGCTTATTGTCACGTTCACTGGGGAACAATTGTTTATAATGAGATAGGCAAATTCGGAGGTTTTCCTTTATATATATATATATATATATATTTTTTTTTTTTTTTAATTTCGTTTTTCAAGTGCTTTAGTTTTCTTCAAAATATTTTTCGTTCGTGCGAACGGGAAATATCAGGCGGTGCCAAGTCCGGAGAATAGGAAGAAATCTGGAAATCGAATTTTCCATCAAATAATCCGAAACCACTAACGATGTGTGTGCCGATGCGTTTTCGTGATGGAGGGTCAAAGAGTTGTTTGCCCAGAGTTCAGGCCTCTTGCGTCGGACGTGCTCGCGCAATATTCTTAAAATGTCACGGTAGTATTCCTCATTGACCGTATATTTAGGTGGATTTAGGTGGATTCCCTTTTAGTTTAAAAAAAACAGTTAAAAGAACATTAGTGTTGGATCTGCTCTGTCTGAATTTTTTGGATCGACTCTCTCTTTGGAAAAATCCTGGGAGGATTGGGCTTTGGTCTTGATGTGGTAATGATATACGCATGATCTGTCTCCTGTAATCTCTCCCTAAAGCAATCTAGAGTCTTCTGTTACTGCTTGAAGGTTCAATTCGGACATTTCTCGGGCGTTAATTTGCGGGGAACTTCATTTTTTAGAGCGAACTTCGCTGTCAGTCTTCTGCCGCTTAAGATATCGGTTTAAAAACTGTTACAACTAGTTCAAAGATATTTCCAATTTTTCAGCTATCTTCGTGATAGTAATTCGGTGATTGTTGACTACGATATCACGAACTTTTAAAGATTTTCTATTGTTATTGACGGCAGAGGCCTTCTCGAACGAGGGCCTGGGGCTCACTGTGTTTCTGGACACAGATTGATTACCATAAGTAGTTCGTAACAATTGCACTAATTTAGAACATATGATTTGGTTTTATATGCAAATTTTGGTGCAGATTCCTTGCTCCTCCATTCGGCTCCTTATAATTCGCCGAACCTCGTTTTCTTCACTCCTTTGAACCAAACTCAAACAGTAAACACCGCCACGAAATTTGTTGCTTTTGGCTCAATCAATTAAATTCAAATTACCAACTTGCCGAGTCGCCCTTATATGTATATATATATAAAGAGAGACGATTATAGAAGCAATAATTTAGAAGAATATATAAAATGTTTCACGGCGTTGCTGCTCGTCGACCTAGTTGCTCCTTCTGCGCGCCGTAGTCGCTCTATCGCTCATGCCCGTGAGGAAGTCCTGCCCGCCCCCTGGCACGAAGGTCCGGGTCCATCCAGTCTCTCATAGTTCCGAGCACTGAGGTCGCGTTACCTCTTTGGATCTCCAGGGACAGTCGCTGGGAGAAGAAGGCGTGCGCCCTCTTGTCCATTGTCGCCTGCCGTAATGCGTCGCCAACCCGAGAGATCAATGTTACCGTGAGGGGCCCAGGGCCACCCATCGTCTCGAACGCGAATGGCGAAAAGTGGTGCGCCCGACTTAGGTCCGCATACTTTCTCATCTTTGAGGTCTCAGCTCGCGTAACGGCAGTCCCCGGGCGGGACGCGCCGCGACCGACAAGGGAATGGGTCAGAGAGTCGGTCACCGTCGCATCCCACACCAGGGAACGACCCTTATAGAAGGGTATCAAAGTCATACCGTCGGGGCGCTTACCGTCGTCTCTTGAAAGCCCAGGTGGTTCCAGGACGCACGGAATCCCCGCCCTCCGCAGCGATCTTGCAAGCATTTCATTGAGGGCAGTGTGTCTTGGGCGCCGGCCCGCTGCGTGAGCGCAAGACAGGCCGTGTCTGGCGAGTCGCCCAACGGGCTCGCCACAAGAGCATCTGTGTGGCTCAACCAAATCAGCCCCCAATCTAAGGCCAACGCATATCCGGGTGGATTGGTCATCAAGGCGGGTACCCAGTGAGTCAGCGGGTAGTGCATGCAACCAGTCGCTTGCTCCTGGGCGAGCGACAGCTAAAAGGCGTGCCTTGTCCTGGTCATCCCTGCATTCTTCAAGCAGCGAACTAAGCGAAGCTTCGTGAGCCTTCTCGGCCCAGGCCCTCTGGCAGGCTAGTCTATCGGGACCAGGCGATGAAGCTTGAAGTCCAGTCGCTATATCGTCACGAGCCGCATCGAACATTGCCTGAGCCGCCGGCGGAAGCAGGCGCTGGACATTATCCGACGTAGCATGCATCGAGGCAGCCACGGCCGGGCCCGCCAAGGATCGAGCTGAGGGGAGACCAAGGCCGCCCATGGACGTGGGGAGGGCCGCCTGGCGCACCTCTCGTGGGTCGTAAGTTTAGACTCAGCACTGTCTGTAGGGCCTCCACCACCTGGTCGTCGAATGGTTGGAGAAGATGGTTCAAATCGCCTGAGCAGTCTATGGACCGTAAAATATGTACGATGCGGCACGCGGAGAACGACGAGCGAAGCAGGTAGAGTCCCTGGTGGGCTCCGACAAGCGGTATAGACGTTCCTGCATCGCCCACAATCTGTCCATCAAGGGGTCGAGTTGTCCCGGCAGCGCAGAGGGCAGAACCGGTGCGCCAAGAAGGTTATTTCGTGGTCAGCCACGACTCTACACCCCGGTAGCAGCTCGAGCAAGGCCCTCAATGAGGGATCGTCTGGGTCTGTCCCCGGAGCGAACACCTCGCATTTGGCCGTGTTCAGCACCAGACCACTGACTGCCTGCAATAATAATAAAATGATTCCACAATTTTAAATTTTGGACACGAATGCTTGAGGTTGAGGTGTGTGTTGGGAGGCTCACATGTAAAACAAAACCGCAGTAGCTTCCACCTGAGATTCAATAGTGGTAGTCGCTGTATATCTATATAGTCTACGCTCCAATAAATGCATCTCGGGTAACTTGGATATTTTCTTTGTTCCTGCATTCTATAAATCTGCACTTAATCATGAAGAGTTCCACAGTAATAGTAATATTATATGTATAAGTAAAAGTGGTTATAAAACATTAAAAAACATACATCAGCAGTGGGACAGCAAAATTAATTCGGGATCTGACCAGAAGAAAGTAGCAACTACGGGGCACCAGCGCGAGGGAGAATATCTAAGACATCTTCTGTCTCTCGCGGTGTGTAGAGGTAATGCCGCTTCTATAATCGGAGTCTTGGGATGAGCAGCTAAATAGCACTGCTTGAACCGACGCGACACATTCGAACCTCACAACTGTATGCTGACAAATAATAATAATAATAATAAATAATAATAATCATATAATAATAATAATAATAATAATAATAATAATAATAATAATAATAATAATAATAATAATAATAATATCTGACGAATCTTTCAGCTTTCAGCTTCCAGATATTACAAGTAAAGCTAAGTAATTATATTATTCGTGGCGTTCTACTTTTAAGGGTTAAGCACGGAACTAAATGATCCCTTAAGGAATAGATAAAAACATTAAAAGGGGGTTAATTCTCATACTTTCTTATCACGAACTCCGTCGCGAGCGCAGGTGTGCTATGAAAAGTTATAGAAGAATGTTTAGAAGGCTAGGGTACTCTAAGAATATATAATTTTGCTTCGGAGAAAAGAGCACTAAACATAGCACAGTGTTGGTGTTTCCTTATATATATATAGAAAATGATTCTACAATTTTAAATTTGGACACGAATGCTTTAGGTTGAGGTGTATGTCGGGGGGGGTTCACATGTAAAACAAACCGCAGTGCTTCTTGTCACAGCTGCATAATCACCCGAGATTCAATAGTGGCGGTAGCTCTATGTCTATATAGTCCACACTCCTAAATAAATCTAAATACTTGCACCTACCTCAGGTTTACATAGATATTTTCTTTGTTCCTGCCATTTCATAAATCAGCACTTATCATGGAATAGTTCCACAGGAATGGCGTTGATGACATCCATTCTGCAATGGATGTCATCAACGCCATCCGGAGCTTTGCCAACAGCTCAGGCGGCGGCCCTAATGGTCTACGACCACGTTCATCTGAAGGGACCTTATCGGCAGAGACGGCGAGGAGAACCGACCTGCTCCTAAGTATAGTTACGCTCTGTAAACCTTGCTATTAATGGAAAGCTGCCTGATTTCGTGCTCCCCTGTCTTCTACGGCGCCTCGCTTATTGCTTTGCGCAAAAAAGATGGTGGCATTAGACCCCTTGCCGTTGGCCTGACTCTGCGCCCGCTTAGTCGGAAAGATCATAATCAGGAAGAGCATGCCGGACATCGCCCGCAATGGTCTCTCCGCATCAGCTCGGCTGCGGAATCAGAGGAGGTGCGGAAGCGGGCCCGTGCATGCAACGGGCGTTTTGTAGACCATACAAGGAGTGCCCCAGAGAAGGTTCTCGTCAAGTTAGATTTCAAAAATGCCTTTGACACGCTCAGACGAGACCACCTGCTTAAGGTTGTTCGCTCTTACCTTCCCCAACTTTACCACGCTGGTATACCAGATGTACAGACTTCGAGCAAGTAATTTGGCAGGGAGAGTTTATCGAGTCTTGCTCCGGCGTTCAAAAATGGTGACCCCTGTGGCCCCGCTTTATTTTGCATTGCTATTAACGAACTTCAAACGCGCCCTTACTTCCGAATTCCGACCTTGGTTCTGGACGACGGCACTCTCGCTGGAGACGTCTCGGCGGTCCAGAGAGGACATTGCCAGGTAAAAGACTTCGAGGCGCGGTTCTCGGGGCTCAAGCTGAACGACGCCAAGTGCGAAAATATTTTTCCCCTTTTAACAGGACCCTCAACTCGGCTCTATGCTTCACAATGGTCCGCGATCTTCTGCCAGCTGCGAGGTTTTAATTCCCGATAACGAATTCGAGCTTCTAGGGGCGCCAAGTTCTGGACGAATCTATTGGCTTATTTAGCTAAAAAAGGCTCCGACCTTGTCGCTGGTGCTCTAGACTGCGACCTATTGGACGCTCACCCAGCCCTCTACTGCTTCGCGCGAGGTTTGTCAACGCCGAGGTGATGTACCTCTTGCGATGCTCACGAGCCTATGCTGAACCGGACCCTGCTTCAATCGTTCGACGAAACCTTGCGAAGTACCCTTCAGGGTATCTTAAACGTTAGCTTAGGCAAACCTCGTGGTACAAGCTTCGCTTCCAACTTCCGCAGGGGGAATGGGGAGGATTCGCATGGCTTCGCAAGCTGCCTTGTCTGCTCACCTCGGGCCTCTAAAAAACATGAGACTTTACACACCACTGGATGCCTACACCAGCTTTAATCGCTCAACTTGAACAAGCTCGCCGCTACCTACGCAGACAAGTGGGGTCCATTGCCCGAACGCATTTCACAATCGACTTTAGACCTGCAAGTAGTTAAGTCGATCCAGGAGCGGTTAATGATTCAGGCAAACAACGTTAAAGAGCAGGCGCGATTGAAAGCCGTGATAGATCAGATGAGCGCTGAAAGTGGCTTCAGGCCATTCCCTCACCGCAGCTGGGGACGATGCTGGACAATACCACACTCCGCATCGTCTCCGGCCTGCGCCTGGGGGAATCAGTCTGCTTCGCACAGAAACTGTGCAAGATGTGACCTACCGGTGTCTTCTACGGGTGAGCATGCTCTCGCTTGCAAGAGGAGCGCCGGTAGGTTCTCAAGACATTCAGCTTTAATCGACGTAATACACCGAGCAATGCAGTCTGCCCACATACCGGCAGTCAAGGAGCCGGTTCGGTCTGTCAGCCAACAGCCAACTGCGTCCGACGGCCTGACTCTAGCCGCTTCTTATGCTCGCCATACCGCAGAGAGGTCGGAGCAGCCCGCTCACCTTGCCGAAGATCGCAAGTTGGCAAAATATCGTGACTGGAACAAAACTTTATCGTCCAACCAATTGCTCTCGAGACATTAGGCCCAATGGGAAAAATCACAAGGAGATTTCTGGCGGAGCTGGGATCTAGAGTTGCTGCATCAACCGGCGATAGAAGGGCATGGCAGTTTTTGCTACAAAGAATATCAGTTGAATTCAACGCGGAATGGCCGCGTCGATAATCGGCCATTGCCCACGGGCAAGGGACTCCCTTTTCTGCCGTAGCCGAACCAAGTCGGCGTCAAGAATTGTATGTGCATCTAAAGAACCTAAATAAAATAAACCTGGTCGTTTAGCATAAAAAGTTCCACAGTAAGTAATAGTAATATTACATGTATTCGAAAAAGTGATGATCATTTTACGTAGTAGAAGAGGCAGTGCAGAAGTACTTTGCGCTTTTGAATATACGTGGCGTTATACTTTAGGGCTTAAGCACGGAATTAAATTATCCCTTGAATAATAACTTGAAAAAAAAAAACATTAAAAGCGTGTTATTGTTATGAATAAATTTCCTATGGTATGTGACTGAAAAAAAAATATTAAAGCGTGTTAATTCAATCGTCTACGCTTTTTTCTTAGTACTTTCATAACACGTACTCCGTCACGAGCGCAGTGTGCTATGAAAAAAGTTATAGAAGAATGTATAGAAGACTATGGTTGCCCTGAATACTGACTGACCCCATCGTAATTACAAACTTATGATTGAATCAAAATGCGACGTAATTTCGTTGCACTTTGGTTGCTTACTTAATGCGTTCTAAAGAAAGGTACGTCTGCTTTGGAGAAGAAATTACTCAACTTGGCAAAGGGTTGTATCATGCAGTATAAATATTTTACGTATTCGGCAAAATTCGGCAATTCTAAGCGTACTGCTGAAATTTAAATATTTCCGTTTCAGTTATATTGATTAAAGAAACATATAGTATGTGCCGATTGTACCACAATGAAAAGCGTGTTTTTATATTTAGGCAAACAAAATGAATGAACTGTATGTTTGAGATAATCATAATATGTTCCCCTGGCGTGTAGTCAAAGAATCGCACAACGTAATTGTCTAAGAGTGCCGCGTGTCTACTATTGTTGCCTATCTTCAGCTTATGCGAAGTACTTCGCCTCTAGCAGCGCGGTGCAGCCTATGCTGACGTGCTGGCCAACTGAAATATTTACGTGTACATATATTATGCCTCTAAAAACGCAAGTACGCAAGTAATAATTTTACAGTTTCCTGTCTTCGGTGTGGCAAAATTTAGCTGAACTCTACATTCAACTCAGCGTAAGTGAAGGATATTATACAACGCATTATTTATTTTACTAATATAAACAATCACAATATAAACACACCGCAGTAGCTTCTTGGCACGGCTGCATGGTCACCTCAGATGCAAGCTATAAGGTAGTTTGTATCGCAATTTTTAATATATATATATTGAATTAAGTTGGATGCATTAGTTGGAGCGTGCTATTTGCCATAGGTTACCAAGTGCTGGTAAACCTGCTTACCTTCAACCAGGATTATTTTGTCTGAAGGTGAACAGCTACTAAGAAGAATTGTAATTAAAATTAATAGCATGAATAAGTTATCAAAAAAAAACGCTGAGTTGAATGTAGTTTAGCTCAATTTTACCACACCAAAAAGTTATGTATATATATATATATATTATATATATATATAAATGTTTTGTATTTTATACACTGTTAGTTATATATATCTAAAAAAATATATTTGCTAATTATATGCATTTATTGTTAAATGTTTTTTAGAATGTTCCCAAGAAAGAAAACTCTAAGTGCTGTACGTAGTGGAAGATTCCACGAAATTCTGATTGGCCCTATGTTAAACTACGCATATCGTTGTTTATTCAAAAGTCTACTGGTTTCATTGTTTTTTGCTTGATAACTTGATGTACTCTAAGAATATATATTTTTCTTCGAAGGAAGAGAATGAAGAGCATTAAACATATCAAAGTGTTGTGCATTGTACAATACACGTGGCGACGCTGTTAACGTTATTATATATATATATATATATATATAATATTTTTGTTATGCTTCCCTCTAGAGAGGTCAACAACGAGTTTCATTGCTGTAAGTTTATACTATGCTAAAACACGTCTGGCTCTTAAACTTTCCTGCATCTTTAGACATTCGACATATGGGGGAATTAACAACCCACCACGCCAAGTGATATAGAATGAAGAACGCTGGAGCCTTGTGGTAAGAGCGGAATGGGATTGGAAGCACAGCGAGGAGAAAAAGAAGGAAATACTAAGGCAGGTCCAGATTGCTAAGTGGATGTTTTCTGTATCTACAAAATCTCAGCCGTAACTGATATTTAGGCCCGTGACAAATAAAAAAGCGACTAAATGGCGCGGCTTCAGTTAAATCAGTTCCAACTTAGCGTTCACACAACCGAGCAACAGGGAGGCATATACATGGTATTTTTAGCATACTGGTATTTAAAAAAATAATCAAGGCAACTCCAACTAT
>QVRM01000486.1:0-70723 GCA_003439945.1 Dermanyssus gallinae
AGAGTTTTTACATGTGCCATAGTGACAGTTCTGGTCCAAGGGAAATAACTGTGCCTTCACGATCAGTGGTCACCGTCATTGCGGCATAATCCTTAATTATCTTTGGCTGAACTTAAACGGAGTCGCGAGTGCGACTTTGGTTTCAGAAAGTTGGCACCACGAGCCTCAAAACCGCGAGGCAATTTAACTTTTGCAGGAATGAAGTACTCGGACGGGTGATCACGGTTAACGGGGACATTCACTGGCTTTCAAGATCTTGTGATTTAACGCCGTTAAACCTTTCCTGTGAGGCTTTTTGAGATAAAGTGTACGCCAATAATTCGAACGACCATCGGCAAATTAAAGCGGTCACTATTGTAATTGAGACTAAATCATGTGTCGAAAATTGTTAAAGACTTGGGTGTCCCGTATACAGCTCGTAGAGAGCAGGAAAGACCACCAACCAACCAATATTGTATTTTATTAGAAATGGCATAATTATGTGTCCGGCATAATATATTTATAATAAGAACAAGGAACATAAAAGTTTTCAAACACTTTTGTTTTATGCTACTTAAAAGGTCTTACACTATTTTACAAAAAAAAAACAATATATATATATATATACATATATATATATATATACATACATACATATATTATATTTACTATATATTCGATATATCTAATAGAGATAGCTATATATATTCTGTATATTAATAGATCGATATATATACTAGATATCGCTCATCTGATCTATAATATATATATCTATAGTATATCCTATATATATCTGAAAATAGATAGGACAAACTCCGTTTCTGGTTGATCTTAGAGAAGCTTACCCTTGGGGTGGAGCTCCTTGATTTCGATGTGCATTCTCTTATGAGCGCGACACCGGTGAGAGAACGACGACCGAGGGCACTAATGACACACGGTCGACTCGAACGGTATTCGTAGTACACGATGCTGTTCTTGACGTTGCTTGCTTCTGCTGCTGCTAATGTTGACCCTTATGAACAGTTTGGAGACGACCACGTGTTTCAACCGCACAACAAGAAAAAGGACATGGATGATCTCGACGAACAACAAAGGTGGAACATCACCAAAGACACAAACGTTACCACCGTGCGCGATGCACGATGAATATACGACATATCCACATCATTCACATGTAGGGCAGCACACACGAGTAACAGCGGAACCCTCACCACGACGACATCGACCGGCGCTACTATTATTCAACCCGGTTAACGATTAGTCTTGCCTAGTTAGTTAGTTAATGGAGCTAAGCCGTGTGATCGATTCTGATAAGGCAATCATTTTCGCACGATTCGATGTGCTTTGCTATGCTTCGACCGCTTAGAGTTGTGCCCGCAACACATAGAACAAATAATATATATATATATATATATATATATATATATATATATATATATATACTCGATAAGACTTTGGCATCTTTGGTTTCTCGCCAAAACGATTTAAAGACTTCCTTGGGTTAGCTCTAAAAAGAACGAGTCCGCCGACCTCTGTTTTATAGCGCAACAAGCCTCAACATAATGAAATTTGAATAAGAAGGAATTACAGCATATGACCAATTGCCTGCGGCCTAACTCTGCGCAGAGTTAGACCGTAAAGATAGCCATGGCGACAAATAAAAAACAATTATAGATCACATTAGATTGGTGTTCCAGTACAAAGCGATGCTGAACCAACCGTGCATGCAGTCCGCTCTTCTATACTAGTAAAAGATAATGGACCTACAAAAGTTCTGGTTGAACTGGATTTTAGGCGATGCATTCAACACCGTACGCAGAGACATCATCTTAAACGAGGTAAAAACGAATGTTCCTGAACCCTTGCCATTGGTTTGACAGGGCCTGTGTATTGAGGGAGCACAGCAATAAACATTAAAGCAAAGCTTGGCCCGGCTCTCTTCAGCCTCCCAATATCCGAACTCTTCATAAAATTGGAAAGATTCTTCAACGTTTGGTACCTCGATGATGCCACACCAGGTGAGCCGGTATATAGAGTCTCGGCTGATCTACGATCAGTTACACTGTTTGTGAAATATAGCAGTTTCTAAGCGCTCATGTGAGTTTGAAGAAATCTACACAAACACTCTCAGCTAAAGGAGAGGCTCTAGAAACATTCCATTCCCGTTTGACAGCATACATCATCATCTACCTGCGGCTCGTGCCATCTAGGGTAGTCTCTGCTCCCCAAGTTATAACGAGATCCTGCGAGCATTGCCAACTATGCAAGCCCAGGATGAACTCAAAACTATACGTCCTGGGAATTCAAGAATGAGAAACAAAACGCAGAGGAAGCAGTGAGAGTTACTATAGACCCTGGTCCATTGGACGAACACCACAGACAATACATACTGAACCGATACAAGACCGTACAAATAGCGAGAGATATGTTGGGTAGTCTTCCCTCGCCGAGATGTCGTACAGTGAGTGTTTTTGGCCGCGCAAGATACCTTTAGTGGAGGCTGACTTAAAGCCCCTGAGCGCTCATTCAACGCATGCGGAATCAAATGACATCATTCAGCGAACGTGTTCGAAGCTGCCTGTCACGCTGGAGCCAAGAGGACCTGAGCTAAACACTTGGAGTTACAATACTATCTTGGCCACTTGGTGAAGATTTTGCCTGGGTACGCTACAGTGTCTTGTACCGCAGTGTTCTCATACCTACGCAAGAGCTGCATGGTCGCTGAATGGGTCGAAGAACATGCCGAATGAGTAAAAGAACGTCAATGAGAATTGGCATTATTTCGTAGCAAGATCTCTACTCTGGCACTGTATAATTGTTGTGATCTCGCAAGAAGAGCGGAAGCTGTAGCAGGTGGCCGGCACGCGGAAAAATATTTAGGGCAAATAATAATAATAATAATAATAATAATAATAATAATAATAATAATAATAATAATAATAATAATAATAATAATAATAATAATAATAAAGTACTTGACATGCATGAAATATGTTGGAGCTATTACTGTTTATCAATTAGAGATGTTTGATAACTTTGCTGCCTAACTGGTGTTGTTGTTGTTGTTGTTCTCGTTGGTTATTGCTGTTGCGTTTAATGTTGTTGCTGCTGCTGCTGACGATGATGTTATTGTTAGTGTTGCTGGCGTTGTTATTGCTGCTATTCTAATTGCTGCTGTGGTGAGATTACAATTATTATTGTTTTTGTAGGTACCGTTTTTCCTGGTGCTGTGATTGTTGTTGCTGTGTTGGTAGTGGTAGCTTGTCTCGCAGCTGCACTTGTCGGTGCAGTTTACCCGTTAGATGTGGCTTGATTTGGACGACCCACACAGGCTGGCGACACCAGCTTGAGAGAAGTGTTACTCACGATCTCTTCTTCTTCACACAGTCACACACACACACACCGACACCAGCCGACACCGACACGAACCCGACAACGGCACAGATTCTCCAGTTCTGCTGGAACTCGAACAACCAACAACAATTGAGTTGGACTTCACACGAACGGCCTCGAGCAGATCGTGCCTCCTCGCCCAGCTTGCTAGCTGGTCAAGCTGGTGGCTCGTTAAGTCGAGCCCGAGAGTCCTCAATCGGGGTAGGCGAGAGGAGCGCTCGCCTATATTTCTCGTTATAGCAGCGTTTGATGCTGCTGCTGCTGCTGCTGCGGCTGTTGCTGTTGTTGCTGTAGCAGCTGCTGCAGTCGCTTCTGTAGTTGGCACGCCAGTCGCCAACAGCGCAAGTCGACGGACGGCAGAGCCCTCCCTTGCCCTCGCAGTATCATCAGCTCGCTCAAAAAGCACGTTTTGCGTGACGGCGACTTTTTGCGTGTTTACCTTTCAGCTTGTTTGCCGTCCAAAGGCTCGCAGTAGATGTGATTGTTGTTGTCGTTGGTGTTGTTGTTGTTGTTGTTGTTGTTGTTGTTGTTGTTGTTGTTGTTGTTGTTGTTGTTGTTGTTGTTGTTGTTGTTGTTGTTGTTGTTGTTGTTGTTGGTGTTGTTGTTGTTGTTGTTGTTGTTGTTGTTGTTGTTGTTGTGTTGCTGCTGCTGCTGCTACCACCGCTACTACTACTACTACTACTGCAGCTGGAAAGTGTTGCACGCCGTCGAACGTCACAAATAAAATTTGTCACCGTAATCACTCGTGTTGAATCACTTACAGATCTACATCCAACTCTGTATGTATATATATATATATATATATATATATATATATATATATATTATTTATTTATTTATTTATTTTGCGGCTAGCCAATCAACTTGCGTGTTGGCGACCCACCTCTTTCTCGTTTGCACGCTACCATTCGTACGCTGCTATCTGTGGCCAGGCAGTCCGCCGGTCGAACCGGCGCGTAAAGCTGCTGACCAAATGTTTCGCAGTGGGAGCTGTTCTAGTCTACTTGATCAGGCTGTGAGACTACTGAAAACAGCTGACGGCAACAACAACAATAATAACGGCAACAATGACAACAACAACAACAACACCGATAACGGCAACTATGACAACAACAACTCCAACAACGGCAACAACTCCAACAACAGTATCGGCGGCGGCGCCGCCACTATTCTATCTATAACTATCTAGCGGCTGCCGGGTTGCGGCAGCGAAAGTTACAGCCGGTCTTGCCACTCAATGACAGCCGCCACCGGTCGGACACTGAACGTGGAAGGGCCGCGTCCGGACGGCGTTTCGCCGGACCGGCGACATCGATGCTACACACTGTCAGCATAATAGGAATGTGGCTTTATTGGTATACTTTGGCCTATACTAATATAATAGGAAGCCAATAAAAAAACGAAAATCTAAAAAGACAAAGAAGCGGAAAATAAGTGAACGTGATCATCGCCAACGTACCAGAGGTTTAGAGAGAAAGTCTTGAAGAAATCTACCAAATCTCTGACATCCCGGCCAGATCAAGAAGATGCTACTTCGAAGTAATGCCAAAGAAATACCGAGCCTGGGGGGGGAGCAATCCGGGTTTAGTGGGTTTGCGAGTTTCAGACTAGTCACACAGGCTGCTAGTAGTGCATGTGCATCATGCATTCTCGAAACTTCTAAAAAAAAAAATCGAGTAGGTGCTAAGAGATCCCCTTGCCACGGCTGACGAAACAATTTTCTCAGACAGGACCGGGTAGGAAGAGTGCCTATATAGCAATCCAATGTGGTGCAATAAGTAAGAGGCGTGACGTGCAATACCACCCTGCATTGGGAGATCCCGTCTTAAGCGGTTGAAGGTGTTTTTGAAATCGAGCTTCATAAAAAACTCCCGGGGGTTCTTGCGAGTCGAAAAAAGCACGGGTTTGTTCACGTGAATAGCTTCCTCGGTCAAGGTCAGAATGGCCTCCTCGGCCAGCCGATTTTTCCGCAAGGCCTTGATGCGGGCAATGCCAGACGTTAGGGTGTGTATCGATACAATAAGCTTGGCCAGAAACATCTCCGCCGTAGAGTTCAATCATAGATTGGCGCAGGATATTGTTGGAACACTTTGAGGGTTGGGCACGACCATATAGTGATTTATGTTGGAAGCGATTTGCACTACAAGATGTGTATCATATACATGTATATATATATATATATATATATATATATATATATATATATATATATATATATATATATATATATATTAATGTATTGCAAAGATCGTTTTTCTCAAGGCGCAATAATGAGAAGTGGTAGTCACGCCTGACACACACATACACTGGAAAAAATCATGAAGCTGTTGCAGATGATGGCTGAGATGGGTAAAGCATCGGTGCAGGTGCGGAGGAGGCAGAGGACTGCCAGAACAAAGAAGAAAATGCCATATCATGCCTAAAGGTTGTTATCGGATAAGTATTTAAGGAGGACTCGAGGAAGAATCTTGGCCGTTTGATTACAAGCCACGTCATCTGTTGATGTCGTAAGCACTGCTCGTTCTCTTCTGTACCTGCCGAGCTACGCTTTTTTTCGTCACCTTTATATATATATATATATATATATATATATATATATATATATATATATATATATATATATATATATATAACTACTAAGGCAGATTGGGAACCATAATTTGTTAATTTAGAGTGTACTATATGCGCGTAGGAGGCGCTTCTGGTGTCGTAAGTCGTGCTGACGCGGTCGCTATGTATCTATAATCTAAAAATAAATGAATAACGAAGTAAAATGTATGTTAAAATGAGGGTCGCCATGTGAATTTGTTGGTTAGTTTTAAGCTTTTAGCCTGTGTCAATGCAGTTTTGACAAAGCCCTGAGGCTCCAACCCGCCCGCTAAGTCGCGGCTACGATTAGTTTGTATAGCTAAGAGACTGGGCTTACAATGTTTTTAGGTAATCTATCAATGCACTGACTCAAAGGGCTCTGTGGCTGGCTCAAAGCTCAAGCCCAGCTGGAAAGATATTTAAAACACATTTTCACTAAGAACCATCTTGACTCGCCTTTACCAACTTTATAATTGAGCCCAACTCTGTGCTGTATAGCTGTGAACAGCGCCTCGCACTGGGATGCTTCTGCGGAGTCTGACGATGTGGCTCGTAACGACAAAGTAACGACCGCAGTATTGTTTTCCGGCATTAACAATAAAAAATCCAAAAAAAAAATAAGATAGATATTAGCAACGTCTAAATGGACAACTACAACGGCATCGGCGAAATGCTGTAATAGCCCAAAAAAAAAGCCAGGCGGGCTGAATATGTCCGTGTACAGCAGTTAACGAAACGGAATGTTTTCTGTGACATACGTACCTTAGTCGTTGTTTTTCAAATTCACAAGATGAGCTGCCGCAGTCTGAGACACTCGGCACACTTGATAATACTTTAGTACAAGGACAAAAACAAGAAATTATATTTAAATGTGGTTCAACTTAGTGAGAAGAACAAGCAAATAAACAAAATACAATAAAGTAATATTTACAGAAATTGCTGTATCGAATAGAAATGTTTAGACTTTGAATGGAAAATGTAATTGCCCTTTAATTTTTATTTTTCCTGCTCTGCGAAAATGGGTTTAGTGCTGGGAGAATCTAAAAACATTCCTAGAGCTACAATTGAAATCATTTAAAGGAGAGTTTTTGCATGCGGGCTTAAATTTGCCGTGAGGCATATCTTCAATGCGCCGAAAGCCGGAGATTTTGAGATATTTGGGGTTTCCCCGACAGGCCTTCTGGAAGCGTGGTCGCTGACTCAGCGGTACGCGTTATTATCTATTCTCAATAAGCTCATTGCTTAAACAAAATTCGATTAACAATGGAGATTGAACCACACCATTGTAGATGACAATCATGAGATCATGCCGCCAACCTTTCTAGATCTATCTGCTATATACCTAGATACTGACTGAGGAAAATCCCTGTAGTACATACATATATAGTGGACCAGTAAACTTATTTATATTTTTAGTACCCGCAAACGTTGCATGCTCGTTTTTAAGGACGTTACGATTATAGCTTGCGTATTGGCATGCACAGGTAGCAAGATTTGTCTTTAATATTAAGGTCTTCAAGCGTTAAATTAAAGGTAACTTTTTTTTGTAAAACAGATTCCAACAGGAATGGAGTACATTTAGCTGAAAATTAACCCAGAAGATCGGCTCGACTCGGACATGTCCCAGTGTCGTTTCAACAGGGCCTCGATATGTAATTAGTAGCCCGGCTTCTGAAATCCTACAATATTTCTATCTAAAATTATAATTCTCGCAACATACTTGTATTCGATCGTACTTGAAAACTTTCGTAAATATATATCCTTATTACCATAATAGTGATTGTTGTTGTTATTATTTGTTTTACGGTATACCAGATCAACCAGACACATTTGCTAGAATGCTAAAGCTGTATTGAGTGATATCACTTCAGTGAGAAAGCTGAAATTCACCTATAACAAAAACTTTATTCACGTCTATTACCTCAATACTCTAGGAACCTGGAAAGAAACGCGGTAAGTAAATTTAAAATAAGAAATTATAATGACTTTATGATTTTTGGCGGAATGTATATTACGAACACCCGCATCATGTATTTTTGTACAGGCGTATACAAGGAACAACTGTCAATCTCAATATTTTCTTATTAGATAAATTTCCAGCTTATTGTATCACTGCAACTCGGTGAACTGCTTTGAGTATGCGTACTAGCATATGCGTCTTTTCTAAAATGCTTCGACAGAAACTACGAAGAGTTTACCGTAAAAGCTGAATGTGTATGTTGTGCTCTCCTTGTCAGGCTATATATATATATTCTAATTGAGCGGATAGGCATTATTAAATAGCGGATAGACAAAAGCCATATCTGCCTAAGGATGGTCAAGCCCGGTGGCGTGGTGCATTCGCGTGCGCCTCGTGACCGGAGGAGAACAATAGGTGCACGGGTTCGAGCCCCGAGAGAGCGAAACAATGGCTCACTCCCGACTTCCGAGCCGTGTTTTCTGAGTGAGAAGACACCGGCCTCAAAAGAGAGACAGCAAATATAAACAACATATTAGAGCAGGATACATAGGGAGCACCTCTAGACAACTTTATATATATATATATATATATATATATATATATATATATATATATAACCTTCAACAAATTGAGTTGATAACCCCTAACGACTTATAATTGATGTCCCATCAATTTCTAACATTGTCCGTAAATGTCACAGTCTTATCTCAGATAAGAAGCGGTTTGCCATGAGAAATGCAGAGTGATCTGGAACCTGCTATACGACTTACCTATAGTCACACGAGTACAGGGAAATAAGGACGGGCACTCATACATGCCTCCGTCTAATCAACAAATAGACAAGATAGTAGCGTGATACAATGTCTGCAAGACGCATTTCAGCTATAAAAGTCTTACTAGAAGCAGAACGGTAGCAGATTGGACATGGTCGCATGCATCTACAGCAACGGTTGTGCGGGTCGCTACTGGCGCTGTCTCAAACAGGAATGCTGCCAAGGCTGAAAGCTTATGCAGAGCAAATAGACCGAAGAATACATACCCACTGTGTGAAAAGTGGCATGAACATAAATACTGTGGAGGACGTGGTTCTGAAATACAACGCGGGCCTATTCCGTGGCCACGAATTCTTTCGACGACTGAGACTCGACGAAAGGGTAGCAGTGGCAATACTATATGAAAAATCAATAATTAATCCTAACGATATGAACAGACGAAACACAAATTATTTACCAAAAATTATTTGGCCCACCTGGTCCGGTGACGTCGCAGCGTCAGGATCGAGGTTAAAATTGTTGCATTCTTACCTCTCATTTGCTTTTTCAATCATCGAAGTTTTTAACGTATGCATCATCGGGTAACTACATATAACACACCATCGAAAAATTACATGCGTTGTTACATCTGTAGTATTTATATACCTATTAGTTTAATCTTTTTAGTCTTGTAGAATATTTTCCTATGCTATATATATATATATATATATTGTAATGGGACGATCTCATTTAGGCTCGTTGGTGATATGATCAATTGACTACATCTATAATGCATTTATGTCATCGTATTGCTGGCGTAAGCTTACACATTGAAGAAGTATATCGGCCCTGCTACACCTGTTTATCATAAAGGTGATATAGGCATGATGGGTGATATAATAACTGTACGACACTTATTTCTTGTGCCACTGTTACCCAACCAAAGAATATCACAGGAGAGTCCCGGTATGCTGGGTTCCTAATGTTGCTAGCATTTCGTATCGTCTCCTCTCGGTGGCCTTAAATGTCCCTATCTCTGAGCTGGTCCCTAAACGTGGCTTGAGGTCATTTTATATGTACAGGGTATTACAGGAATATTTGATCAACGATATATGGAATTGTAGAGCTCGTTAAAGCAAATATTTTTTCCAATGGAACATGGTCTCTAAGAGGCCCTGTTTCGGAATGAGAGTTAAATTACTACAATTTGTGACATTGGTGTTTTTGCCCGACATAGGAGCATAGAATGTGCTGTTGCGAGACAACCAGGTCTAGAGAGAAGCTAAACACACCGCCGTGTTCGTGAGAAAATTCTGCTTCTTTCGAAGAACTCATAAGGCCGGTCAGAAGATGCTACATGGTCACTTAGAAGAGAATTCGCCAAAATGAAGTTCTTTTATTAACCTTCACGCCCAATACCTCAAAATCATTACCTTACGACCACTTACAGCGCTCTAAACTAACATATTCAGGCAAGTGCATTTCATGACGATCATCTTGGTACCAAATCTATGTCAATGCGAGCTGTGATTGCGGAGTAATTACGATTTTTCGGAGGGCATGTCCAGATTAAGTGAATGTAAAATGACTGTGGCGACGTTCACTACCGCCGACGTGTCGCGCGACAGCCGCAGCGCGTCATCAATTATATATATATATATATATATGTGACCGAAAAGGGGGATTTACTTAAAGCAAAAGTCTAATTTTTCAGTTTTTGTTGTCATTTCGAGTTATATTATCTATCAAGTTATAGCTCAGTGTGCTCCTTTACCTTGTGTGTCATGTTTATGTTGGTTTTTGTTTACTTATATAATCTAAAATTTCATTGTAGAAACTTCACTACAGAGTAGGCGTGCATTGCCACCTCCCCTATTATCGGATCAAATTCATCGTCGGGCCCGCTCAGTAAAACTGTCTGAGATACTTTGGTGGCTTTCGATTTTATCGACAAATGCTTAAGCGAAAATCATAGTTCCTTCGTCTTCGACAGAAATGGTTATTAAAATAAAAGGGTAGAGAACACCGGCTCGAACGGACGGCTAAAAGACCGGCATTTATTCGTTGCAAAATGTTTTTACAAGTAATAACTTTTAAGATGTGTATATGCGCTATTTCAATTGCGTACGTTTGTTACACACAGGCGTGCGCGATGCTAAACAATGCCGATATAGGTGCTTCGTTGGCATAGCACCTCTCGATAAAAAGTTATTATCCTTTAAAAAAAACATCCCCGTATTGTACTAACCGGTAGAAAAGTCAATGCGCGAAGCATGTGTGGTGCCATACGAGAACAACACCAGCGACAACGCCAGTAACGCCAGTAATACGCTATAATTTTATAACATGACCCTATGAAAATACAATTATTCTCCGGCAGACGAGTGCTGAGCTGGCGCTACCCCTGTTTATTTGTTTAAAAATTAGCTGCACCCACAGAGATGTGTTGCGTGGCCACGATCAGAACAGTACTGGTCGTGTGACGCTAATGGCGGTTACCACGCGGTTATATAGCCGACTTTTTTTCTTTTTTTTGGTGCTTCATACTTCGTACGGCGACAGCAAATACACCGGCGTACGCAAATTAACCCGAACAGAACAGAAGAGCGGAGCAGAAGAAAGAAGAAATGGTCGAAGTAGCAGCAATAAAATAGCAAGAAGACCAAGAGAAAAAAAGAAGAAGACGAAACCGACGCAGAAGAAGAATAACAACGAGAGGAAATGCCAATGAAGACCTCGCTTATTAGTTACTCGGTTAATGTTTCGTAGCGTAGTATAAGTATGAGTGTGCGAATACTCAGTGTGTTGAACTTCTCTTCTTTCATTACGGAGATTGTCAAAAATAACCTCGAGCAATAAATAGTCCAGAATACATTGTTATAATGGTAGTAGTAGTAGTAGTAGTAGTCGAAGTTTATATCAATGTTGGAGCGATCGGTGTCAAACGGATACCTCGCCTGCCGCTGATGTTGCTGTCACCAGCTTGTTTCGGTTGCTGTTGCTGCTGCTGTTGCTGTTGCTACGAGCACAACCAAATCTTCCCTCTCTGCTCCAGAAAGTGTCCCGTGGTTCCCGCTGGCTGCCCTCTCGGCTGGCTGCGAGCGTCGGTACCGGCTATGTATTAACGCACCGGGAAACGCACCGAATCTGCCACAGAACGTCACTAGGGAGCGTGTGCATGCGTTTCTTGTTTCTCATTCGTCTTTCCTCTCGTCGTTTACTGCTCTTCGTTTTCGTGCTTTTCGTCGGCGCCTCAGCACCTCGCAACGAACGACAACTGTCAACTGTCCAATGCCAGTCGGATGTTTGCCTGCCCAGCAACGTCAACGCGTGCAAGTAGTTATCGACAATCGACTTCATCGTGATCCTTGGGCCTTGACCAGACGCGACGTCGGCGACTGCGAAACGCGAACGCGAGGAAGGGATGCATTGAACGCCGCCGTTGCCGCTCGGCTAGCGTCAAGGACACTGGACGTCAGCGTGTCACAGCGAAGCATTCGGAGCGCGGGAGACTCGATTTTATGGCGTCTAACTACAACAAGAACGACACACATAGCAACACTAGCTCCACCAGCAGCAGCTGTAATTGGGGAAAAGAAAAAGACACGCAAAAGACACGACAGCTAAAAGCGGTCATCAAAACGCATCCTCAGAACGCAAAACGTGAACAGGGAAGCTCGTCTCACCACCTCTTGATCACGAATGAGCTCGAGCTTCGGCGCGAAAGAGCTGTACGGCGGGTTCGTGGGTTGCTCTGCACGGTGCTCTGGACTCAGTGCAATGCTGTGTGACGACGCATGCAAGGGTTCTCCGGGGAGAGTGTCCTTTGTCTGAACAATGCCGGTCTACCAATGGCCACGTTTGTGCCACCGCTGGTTGTGTGTCCTTGCAATTGTGTCGTTCGTGCCGGCCTTTGGAATCTCAGACGTCGCAAGAGTACAAGATCTAGCTGGCAACCCCGTTCAGCTCGATCTCGAGGCAATATTTAGTACGCGCGCCCAAGGTAGGTTATGTGTGCGTATGTATGTATACGGTTGACTTGCTTTAGACATTTTCCTAGTTTCGAATATCTGCGTGTTTGAGTGGGTGACGTGATGGATGCGTGTGGTACGTGCTGATTTAGCAACATGACCATTCTATGTAATAAATCCCCACATTAGAAATACGTTTAGTTATATATATATATATATATATATATATATATATGTACGTGTCGGGAGCGTTTAAGTAGAAAGAACCACTTAGAAGACTGCTGCTTTTGCCGCGCCAAGTGGCTGAAATGAATTGTTTACTAATTTGTCGGACTTAGCTTAAAACTCTTTCGTATTCAACTTTTCGTATACGCTATATTTTATATGATCCGTAACTGCTCTGCAGTATGAGCTGTTCCTTTTTCATTTTAACGGCGTCCAGTAATGAATCTTCGTGGTCACAGCAAAGCTCGCTGACTTGATATAGCATACGCTTTGATCTCCCAGTCAATGCATTTTGAAAATGCATATGAACAGACACTACTTGTTTATGTGATAGTGAAATTTGTGCCAAATTACAAGGGAGGTGATAATTAAAATTCTCCTTTCAAGTAAAAATGCTGATGTGCGGGCGGTAATCAAACATTTGTCGGGCAATTTATTTGAAGCTGTTTGCCATGTTGCCAACCCGACAGAAGTGTCGGTGCGAAATCATGAGTCCGGCAAAAATGACCTCAAAGAGTGCCTGCAGTAGATAACGAGGTCATCGCGCTCGATATCATCCCAACCGATCACAAACACGTGTCTGTCCGCCACCGAATTTGTATAAATATATATATATATATATGGCTTGTGAAATGTAGATATTTTGAATAATGTCTCCCCTGAATGTAACAAGGGGATACATTTGAATTTGAATTGAAGTGATATGGTCGATTCTGTGAGTGTGATATTTAAGTTCAGCTTTACTGGGGCTTTATTGAGACGGGAAAACTCATGAGCAAAGCCAGTGATAAGCGGCCTCGTTGCAAACGACTCTCGAAAGTTTTTTTTTATTACCTCGAAATAAATCTATTGGGGCCAAAGCAACAGTAAATGTGAAAAGTATTGTCTACTTGAATCTAGCACGCATGTCTGTTGCTGTCCCACCAAAATCTATCGGAGCCATTCTTCTTCACCCGCCCATCGTCGAGCTGTTTGGGTGGACCGGCTACCGAGTAAAATTGGCAGGCTGGACTGCTTTTGGCCCCGACGTGTGGGAGACGAGCATATATTTTTATTCGTATTAAACTTTGAATTCATCAAATCTTTTTTCGACAACAATTTGAATAATTGTACCAACTAATCAGAATTCAAAACAAATTGCGTGCCGTCAACTCTGGGCTTCGCAAATAATTGAGCAGACCTAGTTTAGGGCTCCTTGTGAGGTTACTTTAGTAACAATTTGCGGTCTTAAAAGAAAACGCTTTAATGTCTAGTTGGTAACATTTGTTCTGAGTATATATATATATATATATATATATATATATATAGGTGGTAAAGTCCTTACATTTGTTCTGAGTATATACCACTACATATATATATATATATATATATATATATATATATATATATATATAGTGTAACGCATACACAGCAATCATTATAAGCATGTCCCATGCGCGGATTTATTGGGGAATTTCCTTTTAAAGACATTATATTTTTGTGTTATACAATATCGCAGGAGAGCCTTCTATTGAACCGCCGCCGCCAGTCATGTCGAGTAATGTAATTTAGTGACGGATACGCCTAATAGTGAGTCGTTGAGGGTTGTTTGTTAGCAGCCCTCAACGGTCTGCCGCTGCGAGCTCGGAGAATGAGGGACTGCGACTCGTACTAGACCGCATTAAGAGACGCTGTAACAGCGGGGCCGCGACGTGACTCACCAGACTGCAAAATCATCACTATTTCATTTAGTAGCTGAAGCTACATCTAGCAACATTGAAAAGTGCTCGATGTCGTGATTTGTTGCGACTGGTCACGACATTCGCGATTGATATTGGTCTCATTGAGTTTCATTTGCTTTTTAACTCTCTTAACCGCGATCGCGCTGCCTTAGTGGCGCCGCTGTAGTCTTCGGTCACCACACTAAGCGGATTAGTTTAGCTTCGTTTACGTATGGATGGTAGTTTAAAGTAGTTTAACCGAAAAATCATTTGCTACTAAGCTTGGTGAGTCACCCGTCTAAGCAAGGCGGGTAGTTCTGTCCGTTCTTCTGCCGCGGTACCTCTCCGGGTTACGGTTACGCTGTTGAGTGTTACGTGTTAATAGCCCGGTAGTTTTCAGATATCGGACACCAATAAACTATATATTGTACGTATGAGTATTGCTTATTTGAATCCTTGATGAATGTCGTTTAAAGTTACCAGATTGCCATAAGAATTGTAGTTAATAATTACTAGGTAGTAAAAGGTTAGAAAATCAAGTAAGAAGGACCTCAAGGGAACGTATGCCAATACAGCTTCTTTGCTAATATATATATATATATATATATATATATATAGATGAACAAGGTGCTTAGTGGCAAAGTAAGGGTTCCGTAGTCCAAGTAAGGAGTTGAAGATTTTATCCCCGAGCATGGGGACCCGAGCATGCTCCGGTCACTGAGAGCAAACTTAAACTGGTTGGTGATCATCGAGTCATACCGAGATAAATTGTGGTTTATGACGGAGCGCCTGCCTTTAATAGATAGCATAATCATCAATACAGAGGTTCTTTTGCTCAGCTCCTTTGATAATCTTAAGCGATAAGACGCCGCACTTGTCGACGGTCAAAAGGTACTATCTTTATTTCAGTCGCGTATCACAAGCGAGCTTTCGTCCTATCATTTCTAACGATAACTTGCATAGATGTTATCACTCTGCGTAAGCATAATCCGGCGGCAGGGAACATGGAAATCTCGCGATAGCGGATCAATACGATTGCAGTACCATGGTCTATGCAAGGACTGCGGCTAGAACGTGGGTACTCACGACGTAGGGAGGCTTGTCTCCAGGCTTGCTGGAAGTACTGGCTCCCTGAATCATCCAGTTGGTTACTCTTCTGCCTTAGGATAATAAGCATACTGAAGATTCGGTTCCATCGAATAATCTCGCGCCCGTGTGCAAGCAGTTGCGACGGTACCCAGCACAGTCTGGTCTGGTGAGGAGCATAGAAAGGTGTTCACGGGACATTACTATCAATGGCAATTTTACCTTTATGATAACTCAGTAGGAACATCATGTACAAAGTAAACCACGATCATGTCGCTTGTTCCATTCGACAAAGGCCTTTTTCTAGTGTAGGACAGCACTGTGGCAGGCTCTCGAATACCCAGCGTGATCGACGTAGGCAAGTTTTGCTTTGGTTATTGAGCCACGCTTATAAACTACACAAAATCCAGAAGCACACTGGTAACTGTCCTCCCTACAACATGTTACGGTTAGGTCGGGAGATGATCATGCGGAGAAGTAGAAACTGATACACACTTTACGATTATTACTAATTAATTATGTCCGCTTTACAGACGTGCATAGATCGCAGCTATGTCAAGCCCAAGGTTGGAATCACGGATCAATATGCTCCTTTTGCCTCTTCTTCTTCTCCTTGTTGACTTCAGGTCGCTGGCAGTTTCCTGCCGAAATCGAGGGCACATGTCAGAGTCCCGTGTCGGAAGCCGGAATCTGCATCACTGTGCGGCGGTGTCCTGGACTTCTGCAAATCCGCGACGTTAACTATCTACGCCGCTTTGTTTGTGGATTTGAGGTAGGTCGTTTGCGGCAAGCGTGCTCGCATTTCGAACGTGTGATGATGCTTCGTATTAACGGCGATCAGCGTGCGGCCGTTTCAACGTACAGTCTTCGCCGCCTGCAGCTCATATGATCGCATGCTACTCAGCCCTTATGGGTGGATGGATTTATTATTCGCTTGACATGCATATGTTCGGCACGCATGTCACTTTCTTATGCTGGCGCGTTTAATTTGGCAGCATAAGCGGGCCTGTTGAAATATCTAGGGTTTTACCGGCAATACCGCCTATGACCGCATGCATGTACCGACTCTTAGCAGTATGGTTTATCATCTATTGACGATAAGCATCGCTCATAGAGAATTCGAAAAACAACAGGAATTAAACCGGTGACATACTGGAAGATGACAACTATGACAACTAGCGCAGTTGTGGCAATGCACACACGTACTCAAAAACAACTGACGCTTTTACGCGGCGTCATCATCACCACAGTCAGCAATAACAACAAATAGACAGACACCAGTGAATATTGAACGCATATCATTACGTATAAAACGACAATTACAATGTAATAAAACTATACATTTTTTTACAATAAACTTTAGATTAAGAAGACTTCGCCACTGGAAATTAAAGAGCTAAAAGAATACATTGACCGATTATGCTATATCACCGACAAAACAATGGCATCGAATAGATGGAAGAGATTAAGTTAGGAAAATGGACATCTCACCACTTGATTTGCAGTTTACGGTTCCCATGCAAACATCTGTTTTCGAGTGTGATTTCTTCAAGTATCGTCAGAATGTAATTAAAGTAAAAATTAAAAAATCATAGCGCCTTGCTCAAAGTGGAAGGTGTCGTTAAAAAAACAAACAAATATATATATATATATATATATACAAATGTATGTTTTGTAAGCAGAAATACGACGTTTATCACTTACAACAATGCCTCGAAGCGCCACCAACTATAGTGACCACAAAGCGTTCTATGTAATCTAAACTTAACGCTGGGGGTTCTAAAACAACAACTACTCAACTTTTTTTCTAATGGTGAGAGGGAAAAATTCTTTTACGCACACCCAAAGCGGGTAGTGTGGGACTCGATGCCGATGTTGTTGGCATAATACCTACTAAAAACCTCTCACCTAAATAGCCTCAGGAAGAGGCAAAGAGCTGGAACTATTCTTTAATACTACTTCAACCCCTTCAGCAACTACTGCTACTACAACAGCAACTACTACTAAAAATAGCCTAAAGAACGCTTATAGTTTGAGTTAACTCAGTCCGACCAACCCTCGGTGAGTCATTCAATTGCGTTCTTTTTCGTTGTTACACGAACCGTCTCACTTCTCAACAGGGCAAAATCCCGTTGTTCTGTTGCCCGCATAGTTACTGGGCACCGAGCTTGTCCAAGCCCAGGCCTGACGCCATTGCACAGCACGGGCCGGTGCACCCCCCGGCACCACCCCCACCGCCGCAGGTTACCACCAATCCGCGTCCTGGTCCGGCAAGCGAAGTCGGAGTTTCGTCGCTTCCCATCCACGGCAACGTTGTGTACCCAAATGACGAACGGCCCAAGGACTCTTATAGACCTGTTGCAGGACTGCCCCGGCCGGTAACGGCATTTCCGCACATCGGTCCCGTCGTACCTGGCAGCCGGCCGCCGCAGCGCCCTCCAGTAGACCTGGGCCGGCCCCACCCAGAAGCCCAGTCGCCGCTGACGCAACAGGAACAGCAGCAGCAACGGCCATCTCATACAGGACCACGTCCATCGATTCCGATCGTTTCACCACCTAATGTTGACGTGGACGATGACAATGACGAGCCCCCCAAAATTGCGGGTTCAGGCGGCGTTTCCTTGCCGGGCAGGCCACAACAACCGGACTTTCTGCCCCAGTCTTGCGGCTTCTCCAACGCCAGTCACAGCAGGATAGTCGGTGGAAGCGAAGCGCAGCCCGGCGCCTGGCCCTGGATGGTAGGTGTCGTTCAAATGTGAGAACAGGTATAATGTACAGAACATGCAAAAAAAAAAATATATATATATAATATTTTACTTATTTTATTTACCTATTTTAAGGTTTGGTAGAACTCGACAAAAAAAAATTTCTTATTGAAGGGAGGGGGCGGAAACGTCTTGTTTAGGAGAGAAAGAGTAAAACTTATAAACGTAATTATTATGCCTTTTTTCTCCTACATAGTTGTGCAAAATCTGCGTTTGCGGGAGAACCAGTCAACGCATGAAGGAATCGATTATACCGGTGCCTTTGGCGGAAAATTCTGCACATTACTAGCTTGCGTAGCAAAAATCGAAGAGCCAGGTTAAGGCAATTCATAAAAAGTGTTATGTTACGTTAACGCCTTTTCGTGAAAAACTGTAAACTTTTTCTATTACGATCGAAAATGTACGCTCAAAAGACCAATCTCACACAATAGCAAATTTAATGCCCACTATTTTCGTACCAAGGTAATGGCGCTGCGTTACGTAGTTGTCAAGTAACTAAGTTTTTTCAACAGTCATAGTTGTTATGTTTTACGTTGAAGCTTTCACGTTTAGAACCGTACAATTTTGCCAAGACGTTTCCGCCCCTTTCTTCCATTAGGAAAAATTATTATCTTGCCGAGTTCTACCAAACTTCAAAATATGTACCTAAATTTCTCATACACCCTATGCAAGTATGTCTGCCTTATCTTTCGATATGACTGTCGAAAAAGTTTAGTTACTTGGCAGCTACGTAACTCAGCATCATAACGTTAGTGCGAAGATTGTGGGTATTAATCTTCCTATTGCTGAGAGTGGTCTTTCAAACGTACATTTTTGGTCATAATAACAAAAAATACGATTTTGCACGGAAAGCGTTAACGTAAGACATAACAACATATCGACTTTTCATGACCTTCCTTAATCTGGCCATTCGCTTTTCGCTACGCAAGCTAGCGTATTTTTCCAGTCAGACGCATTATTATGATGAGACATAACGCTTTGTTTGTGTTCGATCGGCGAGCTAACAGCTTTAATTAGCTAACCCGGTTAGGTCTTATACATGACAATCATGGCTCAATGGGTACCAACGGTTGCTGTTAATTGCTTCTGCCATATTTCCTATGACTTATATTGTAAAATTAACTATGAGAAATAGAGCCTAGAGCAGGAACATAACGTTTATGTTACACGGTCAATACTGTAGCTATACTAATGACTTAAGTCCTGTTGTTGCTTATAGTTGTCATGATCCTCGTGATTTTTATGTGAAATTATTAAATTGTATCCATTTGTTGATGATCTAGCGGCCATCAAGTCCCATCAAGCTCGGAAAAGGCCAGAGCTCCGATCTTCGTTTTCGAGGATAATACGAATAACAGTAGCGCTAATGGCACCCCTATTATTGGAATAAAGTGATAGCAATATGAGCGGTAATACAGTTCGAATATGTTCTAATCTCGAACAGATTGTGGCAAGCTCGAAGCGATGATACTCTCTATTCTTTCATGATATAGAGAAACAAAACACGTAAGTAGGTAGTAGGCAATCAGTGCAAGACAAAGGTAATCAACTGTCAAGTGTTTTATTCGCTGTGTTTTTTGTGCGTTTGGTCGCTTTGGCCGATGGGCCGTGATGCTCCACCAACCGTTGCCGTTTCCGTCGATCCGCTTCTCTGGGCCAATGGCGCGCCTATGACTTCACTCATACCACGACCACTTCTGCATACAAGGCGGCTCTCTACGTCGAGAATCGCGCAGGCGTGTTCACACGTGTCTGCGGTGGGCCGCTCGTTTCCACTCGGCACGTTCTAACAGCCGCCCATTGCGTCGCCGTCGGCAGTCGCCGGCAAACGTAAGCGGATATATATATATATAATTGGGACAATTGTTAACCCCGTTACGAGTTAAATAAAGTATTCAGGTATATATATATATATATATATATATATATGTGTTATGGAATAGACATAAACCGTCAGTAAATATATATATAATTGCGGACACTGTTCGTATACTACTTACCGGCCAAGGTCCAGGCCAAGCACCACAGCTGCGTTGCTCTGTTGGATCAAAATTAAAACCCTCTGTTTTGCGCCATCTGTTATTCCCCGTAGTGTTGCTCAGTTTCACGCAGATGCGAATGAGCCATCTTTTCGTTATGCCGTTTCTAGGCCCTAGCGTCTCGAAAGCAAACGGTGTGAGGTTGCACACGTGTCCAGCTACTACATTTGAGTACGCACGACATTTCCCTGTTCTCAGCCTCCTCTACTGCATACCCTCTTTGGAATGCGCTGCGTCAGACCATCCAGGGCGTAGTTGGGCATGACGCACTTACATCCTACACAAGGGCAATCATTCCGCCCTGACTCAAAGGGGATCATCGTCATACCATCAGGCCCTATTCCGTCTTCCCGGGACAAGCTTCGCGGCTTCAGCATTCCTGGCAATCCGGCCGACCGAAGAGCTCTGCCAATAATGTTGTTGATGCGAGCATGCCTCGCCGCATACATGATAATGGATGATGTGCCATAGCGTGCACCTGTTCTCCGCATTTGTAGTGATGGAGCCCTACCAACGTTGCACCCAGTCGAAGGCCCACACCAATCCTCATGGTAATGTCGTCGAGCAATGCACCCAGAGGGACGCTTGGAAGAGTATCCAGTCAGGCTCTGCGCCCGTAGTTGGCTCTGTTTTCAGTTGGGTTCTTGCAATGTTATTCTAAGCCGAGAGGATAAAACCGTCTAACTGCTTCTCGAATAGGGAAATCATTCATTAATGGCGAGAACACGTGTTCTCCGGCGTTGTGCATGTCGCGGATGAGAGATCTTCTCCGTTCCTCCCGAGTTTGCTTTTGAACTCCTCTACGCCGGCCTTGTCTATGCTTGGTGCTATGCAAATCTCTACCTGCGACATCGAAGCCAGTAGCGCGTTACGTCTCTGGGCGACACGGTTGGAAAGGCCCTAATTTCCTTTTAAATTGTTTTAGAGTTTGTGACACATAGTCGTGATTGTGCACACAAAAAGAGCTTTACGTAAAGCAACAGCTCCACTGTAATTTTTTAGGAGGAAGACGCTCTGTGGAAAAACTAGTCTCACTCCATTGCATGCACGTCTAAGTTTAGTTAGTCATTTATTCAGGACTAACAAAGAATAATCTCGGAAAATATTGGCACTCCCAGTAAATCTGAATCCTGAGGAGTGCCCTATTCGAGAGCCCTACGAACAGTTTCCGAAACGCCCGCCAGGGAACCGCCGAGGGCTCCGTATATATATAATAGAATATAATATATAAATTAAGTATAGTGACTTAGTTGCAAACCTATTGCCTTCGGGAGGCAGTCGTGGGTTCGAATACTAGGTCGGTCCTTCTTAAATTGATCTTTGTGGATCCTTATTAGGCAAGCTGAATGTCGGGGTGGACTATATTTACCTTTATTCGAAAAGATTATATATATATATATATACATAAGACTTGCATGAGTCTACTAAAGGTGTCTACTTTTTGTCCGTTTCAGTCTGCCCCCAAGTATATTCGTTGTGCGTCTTGGTGATCATAATCTGCAGACGACCAGTGACCTGCCGGCGGGATCGACAATCGACGTGAAGGTCGCTGGGCTTCGTCGCCACTCGGAATTTGATTCGCGAACCTACATCAACGACATAGCCCTCATTCTTCTGGCAGCCGACGTCCCCTTTTCGCAGTATATTCAGCCTGTGTGTCTTCCGTATCGAGCGGTTCCCGATGACATTGTCGGACACTACGGCTTTGTTACGGGCTGGGGATACACCAAGTACGGTGCGTACATCAGTCGCCGATTTGTACTCAAACGTATCTATAATATATATATTTATATATATATATATATATATATAGCAAATAACTAAACATGAGTCAAAATTAGTATGTATTACCATAATAACATGGAGAAACAATTGTCGGCAAGGAAGCGATTTATTGAGTTGAATGCAGGTTTTAACGTGTTTTCCCGTACGCGCCATCTAGACGTGGGGTCGAGGACCAAATCAACAACACATTGTCCTCTTGTCAAACGGCGTAAGGGTTAACCTATCAGAACTCTTGCCATCAGTTCGGGGCAGCCCGACTGGCTTGATGATGCAAGGGTGACTTGGTGGATCTTAAATGTCCGTTGTCAAAGATGTCGTTAAGAGCGGCATATCGTGCGCGGCCGCCACAGCTCTGTGCACAAGACAACCCGCGCAGGCAATACTCGTACAATGGTGGGATTGCGCGGACATCCTGGCACCACATCGACAGTTGTGGGGGTGGGCTCAGAGGACAGACCATGTCTACTCTTAGGCGTAATCCGGATGCTATCCTGAATGTTTCGTCGTCCAGCAGCGTATAAAGTTATGCAACGGGCAGAGTCCTGGTCATGTCCCTGCACCGTCAACTGAGACCACTTTGAGCATGGCCTTGGCATTGATAGAAGTGGCCTGCTCAAAGAGATTCGCCAGCCTGTCTTCTTGAAGAATAGTCGTCCAAGCGCTCTGTGAAGAAGCGTCAGAGAGTTTAAAACCAAATAGGATGAACAACTTGCCAGTGACTTGTCAGTCAATTGGACACGCAAAGGAGATCGACGCTTAGTGTAGAACCAGAGCCTCCCGTACTTTTAGTAAGCACCCTTTATAAAATCTGATGCGTTAACCCTCGCTGCCTAGACACCTAATTAGACCTACGGTTAGACTGCTAACAATTCTGTTTATATATATATATATATATACATACATACGGCTCATATTTAAAGTTAGTTTTGATCAAATTTATAAAAACGATGCTATTTTACATATCAAAGGTTGTTGTTAAGTCTCTAACTAGCTTTCTGCGCGGATCACTCATTAATGGTTTATGAAACTCCTCCGTATTGCACTGTAAGGGCGCCATATATAAATATATATATATATATATATATATATATATAAGTTGCCGTCTAGATATCCGAGGTCAACCACTCGTTTGTTAAATTAAATGCGTACTAAGTTCCTTCATAATCGTACTGTACAAATGTATGTGATTTTACAGGGGGTTCTTCAAGTGATGTTTTAATGCAAGCCCAAGTGAAAATCTGGAGCCAAAAAAGTTGCGCTGAGGCGTTTCGTAAAGAAGTGACAATTACGGAAGAATACATCTGCGCTGGCGATGGTCTGGGATTACAAGACTCGTGTCAGGTAGGCAGAAGTCTAATCTAACTTTAAATGTATAATATATGTCTTTTCATCGGCTCAAACCTACGACCAATAATAGCAGATAATACAAGCGCAGTGCATCCGAGGTTGACCAAGCGCAGTCCTCAGCTGCATACGCTACCACGGCGGCGTTCTTAACCTCTCTTATTCTAATCATGAACGTGATATATATATATATATATATATATATATATTTGGAGAGAGAGAGCATGAAAGTTAACAAACACAATTTAGATATGCCTTTTTATTTATTTCCCTCGTTTGGTGCACTTACGGTATGAACAACCTTTTCGATTTTAACGGCAGTTCGCGTATTCCGCCCAATTTAAGGCCAAATTTACCAAACTCAATTAAAATCATACCAGTCAAAAGCGCAGATCCTGCAACATGAGCTTTAACATTGGCTCTAGATGATCACCAAGTGCATTTGCCTGTCTTCCGGGTAGCACTTTGAAATGTCAAAGCGGTCTCGAACATAGCATGTTACCCAAGTAGGGGGGGGGATTTCGTATACATCACAATCAACTTAATCTCTCTAGCTAGCAGGAAACTGTGCAGACAGATGTTTGGTCGAACTGCACGTACACCTACATATACATGCCACAAGCAAGCACAAATTGGTGCACATTCAAAAATACCTATCTCTATGAGCTCACTAGATACGTCGAAAAAAAGTACGCCCAACTAGGTGCAAACACAAAAATGCGTAACCCTATGTACTCACTAGATACGTCTTAATAGGCGAGCGCAAAAAACGGGGCACACACAGAACAGCGTAACCCTATGTGTTCACTCACTAGATACGTCTAACTAGGCAAGTGCAAATAGGCGCATAGAGCAAAACTGCTTATTGCCCTACACGCTCAGTATAGATATGCCTGCATAAGCAAGCGCAAAAAGGCGCAAACATGTGCACAGATTTACACGTGTGCTGCTCCCCATGTGCTCATGATGTGATGCGGTTGACGGCTTTGCTGCTGCTGCAGGGAGACTCGGGAGGACCGCTCGTGTTCTACGACGACGTGAGCGACCGATTCTACCTGATTGGCATTGTGTCGTTTGGGAAACGGTGCGCGACTCCTGGATACCCGGGCGTCTACACCCGTGTTACCAAGTATCTCGATTGGCTGAACGACAACTTCTAGCCAGCCAGCCGGCCGCCCGCGACATCCTCAGCCAAGCAGTGAAGCAAAACTTACCTGCTGCTGCTTCGCTGCTGGTGGATCCTTTGTTATTATCGCCTTATCACCACTGCTATCACCAGCATCCTCATCATCATCATATCACATTAACATTAATAATAATAATAATCATAGTAATTCAACGTCACTATTGTCATCCATCGGTAGTACCTGGCGGGCGTCGGTTCGAGATCGTGCTTTGATTGAGACGTACGTGTATGTATTTGTTGCACGAAAGAAGCAGAATATTTAGGAAGTAGAAGAAGCACATATAGGTGGAATTACAACCTAGGTTGATTAGTTGTAGAGCTTTTAATTGTGTAAAACATGTTGATCAGTTGTTAAGCTTGATGAAATGTGTAAAACAAATTATATATCATCTGCTTATTGTAATTTCCGTAGTCTGATATACTTAGGAATTACTTACACTCTAAGTTGCGGTTCTTTGTGGATTAGGTTTGTTATATATTGATCGGATGCTATATGTAGCGATGAATAAGAAAATTAAGATATATGTATGCTTGTATATGTACATGTGCAAACGCATTTATACACAGGTAGTTCAACAAGTTCTTAAAATGAGCTTTTCAGAATTCGAATTTTGGCGCGCTTTCACCGCTATTGGAAACGGCAACTTTTCGACTGCTAGCAGTCAAAATATTATGGTGATTGGCCGTTGCGATTTCGTTTGATCGCTTTTCCCGTGCAACGTATCGGCGTGATTTTGAAAAATGGAGAAAATGAGTTTCGAGCGGTTATCAAGCATTTTTATTTCAAAGGTTGAAATGCGACCCAAGTGAAAACTGAGTTAGACGAGGTGTACGGTGACTCTGCGCCATGTTTTGCCACTGTTTCGAACTGGATTAATGAGTTAAAAAGAGGTCGCAGGAGCACCGAGGATGAACTACGTTCAGGACGCCCAAAAACGGCAACTGATGAGGAAAACGTGGAAAAAGTGCGGAAAAGCATTGCCGCAGATAAGTGAGTGAACATTAGGGAGATAGCGGAAGCCTTGGGGATCAGTTTGGGTAGTGTGCATTTCATCCTGCACGAGAACTTAAAGATGAAAAAGCTCAGAGCAAAACGGGTGCCGCATTTGCTCAACCAAGGCCAAAAAGACGCGCGTGCCTCAGCTTCACAGCGAAATTTTCCCAAGATGTCGAAAAATCCGTCGGATTTTTGGCGCAGATTCGTGACCGTCGATGAAAGCTGGGTCCATCACTACACTCCCCAGACCCAAGAAGCATCTCGCCAATGGTGTGCACCTGGTGAAGGACCTCCGAAGAGGGTGCGGACAACGGCATCGGCCGGAAAGATGATGGCTACGGTTTTTTGGGACCAACGTGGAATAATTCTGGTCACGATCAGGAGAGAATATTATGCAAGACTGTTGGACTGCCTGAAGCAAAAACTCATCGTGAAACAGCCCGCTTTGCAGAAGAAGGTTGTCCTGTTTCACCAGGACAATGCTCCCGCACACAAGTCGCGGCTAGCATTGGCAAAACTGGCCCAACTGAGGTTCAAACTTATTGAACAACCTTCCTATTCTCCAGACCTGGCCCCCTCTGGTTATTTCCTCTTCGGACATTTGAAGAATAGTCTTGGTGGAAAGCGCTTTTCCAGCAATGAAGAGGTTAAGGCTGCTGTCGATGCCTATTTTCAGTCTAAAGGCGCGGAATTCTACTCGAGAGGTATAGATGCTCTGAAATCTCGGTGGGAAAAGTGTATTGAGCTTCTCGGGGAGTATATCGAATAAGAAAAAATTAAAAACAAGATTTGGAAAATTCTTGGTTTTCATTTTAAGAACTTGTTGAACTACCTGTATATATATATATAGCCAACAATAAGTGGTCAGGTTCACAGGCATATATAAGTGACATCGCATATGTATACATATAGGAAAAAATGCATAAACATACAATAGTCAAAACAGATTATCAGGGTAAATGTAGCATGTGCGTAGGTTCGCGCACGGAAAGGCGAAGAACAACCTCTAGAGATAGTTCAAGTTTACTGGTTTTCACCTCAAAAACAAAATTGCCTGATCCAATTAACTGGTGCACCTTTTCTCGTTCAGTGACTCTCTGCGTATACACATCTTATTACTATGCACATGATTGCGATATGTTCTCTTCCCTGAAAGTTGTATTCTTCTAGCTAGAGAAACTAGTACACTGTCTCGAGAGTGCTAGAAGGGACTGTACAGCAAACGAACTACTTTATGTGGTTAGTTTAATTTCTTTGAAACTTCTTTTTATTTCGTTTAAACAGCAAAATACTGCTAAAATTAAAGCACTGGTTAGCTGTTGGCTGGCTCGTGGCATGAGAATCCCATGCCCGAGGAATGTAGGTCTTTTGCACTACAAGAAAAAGCTACGGATGCGGTATTGTGTAGACTGGTGACACATTAGGAAATGTTGTCTCTACAGAACGAGGGATGTTAATGACGCCAAGAACGTGTACGATAATTCATTGCAGAATATTGTTTGCACAAAGAGCATTCAAGAAGGTCCCTTAACAACTAGCTGTATGTGAGCACGCACTCTGCAGCATGATTTCTCCTATAGGATCGACAGAGAGTATATTTTCGTGAAATGTTTGCTGGGCTATCCTGGAGACTCTAACTACGTTCCGGTAATTCTTACTATAGAAATGGCAAGGCCACTCAAGCTTGTGTGGGTTCTTTGACGTATCACAGATCGCCTGACATGCTTTGGGTCTATCCAATGGAATGCTTCCTGGAGAGTGTTAAGGCGTTGCTCAAAGAACACCAAGTCTTCAGAAGCAGCCGTTCGTCAATAACAGCGTTCGCTATTGTACTAATGATTTAAACAGGTTTCGGAACTTTGCCAACGACAAAGTCTAGCTATTATTGTCGATTAATTACAATCGGATTCTTCCAGGTTAGCGTGTGACTTTCCAGAATTACATCTTAAATCATTTGATCAGGGGTCCAGATAATTCGTCTTTGTTCGGAAATCTTGAACCTAAATAAGTTTTTTTTTTTGTTAAAAACAAACTATCCTTGTGACAGCGTGGAATATGAACGCACAGAACCCAAGTGTGCCACAGAAGTGCGCCATCCTGACTTGTACGACCACAATGAATAGGTTCCCACACCCGGGGTTGGATCTGTGACCGAACACACTTCAAGCTAGGAAAGTATTTCGCACTAGCTACCCAGGTCACGCTGCCACGACGAACTTTTGCAATTTCTTGACAGTTGTAATTCTACATAATCTCTAGGTTTTACGATGAAGATAGCTTTGGCGGACTCGCATAGAATAGAAGTTATAAGTATGCACTTAACAACAGTGAGCCTAAACATCAAGAATTATTTTTTTGGAGGTTGTGTTCTGACTCTAACATTACTCCGTTTCCTACTGGGTTGGAGCTGGGCGTGTTCATTTTCAATGCACCCAGGGCCGGGCACGTTGAGGCCGGGCACGGCATGGTTTATCATCTATTCTCAGTGAGCATCGCTCAAAGAAAACTCGATTAATGGCTGGGCTCGAACTGGCGCTGTTGTACAAAATGTGTTTTAGAATTAGAGCAGAAGATATTAAGCGCCTAAAACATATCGTGCTATTTGAATACACATCTAGTTATGAAATGTACCGTTGTTGATTTTTAAATGGAATTTGCCTCAACAAATTAATTAATAAGACAACATTAAAATACCACATTTACTGCTGTGATACCACCAGTGATGCTCAAACTACTTTTTGTTTCTTTTTATTCCTGGTAGAATGAAACAATGTGTTTTTGAGCAGCCGAGAAGGGGTAGGGGGGGACTCGATGCCGATTGTTGGCGTAATACCTACTAAACAAGCTCTGACCTAAGGGCATTAGGGCTAAGCCGGAGTCGGTCTCCGTTCCATATACTCTCAACTGATAGGTTTTCTTTAGGCTTGCAGAGGGACAGACGGTCTTGTACCAGGTATTTACCAAAGCACCTACTGCTACAAAACTGTAAAACTAGTCGTTTGACACACCGTTGAATAAAAAAATGTATATATATATATATATATATATATATATATATATGATATAAATATATACAAATATATATCTATATATATATATATATATAATAAAATCTAATCAAATAAATTATGTAGTATACGCAATACATCGATATATCTGTATAATTATTATATCTATATATACAATATATATGTTTACTATTACTCCAATATCTTAACAGTTTATATTGTTATATTTAAGTTACACATAAACATGCGCTTATCATTTACAGCCACTTCAATAATGGTCGGTCCATTACGACCGTCGCAAATTAAAAACATATATTTATTCACAAAGGAAGTTTTCGCATTTTCCCGCGTAGTTGACTTTCTCGTAAATCATAAACATCGTATTATCGGGCTGCGTTAAGTGATTGAGTACAACTTCCAGCGAGGAATACGTGTGTTAGAACGTTTTGACTACCTTCTCTCTGTCTCCATTACGACAACCGTCCACACATCCCTCTTATTAGGCAACGGCACTTATTATCAGAGATCTGGACGAAACAATGTACGCGGACGACCTATTCGACGACCTACCACGCCATGGCACGGAGAAGGAAGCCATCATTCTTAACGCCTTTAAATTGACGCGGGACGGTAGGACTTCTTCCTGTGTGGTGAGACTTAAGCCAGAGGCGGCAACGCGGCATCAGCGCTGTGGACACACCGAGGTCGGCTGGTCTGGTGGACGAGCTGTTGAATGTCTCTCAGTGTGTATCGAAGTGTCTTAGGTTTGAGCACCAAATACGGGCCTGCATAGACCCACCCACCTCCGACAAACCCTCGCCGGGCATGTGTAGCGGGACTGTGAGGCTTAGCCGCACTGTTAGCACTGCCAGCAAGAGGGACACTATGCAATCTCTATGCAACGCTCGACCTACAAGCAACGAGGAGAGACACTCCAGAAAACAACAAGGAATCATGGATCTTAAGTTTTTCTAAAACAACTTAAATAATTCCGCCCGGCGACTTTTTAGACTTAGACCTGACACTAATTAATTTAACCGTTTTTAAGATATCGATCTTATTCTGGCCTGGAAACCCCTTAAAAGTCGGCTACACATAGCGGCTGTGTACGCATCAAGGCTCCTCAGCTGTATATAGAGTCGCCTCGGTTTCCCACCCTAATGGAGCCGACCTCCATTTCTCTTTTATCGTCATAGATAGAGTGGCCATGTGATCAATATACATCTCCACGAACGTCTCTACTGATGTTTTTAAAGCGTTTTGGCGTGGGCATTGGCTAGTTTTAGGCATACGTGGTCATATGGAACTATATACGAGTATATTTGAATATAATAGGTGGGACAAAAGTAACTGGATGTATTTTTCAAAAATATCCTTAGAATTTTTAATTTACTTAAAGCTCTTTAAGTGCCTGCTACGCCTCTGAGAAGTTTGTTATGTCTGCATAACATATACCTGTCTCAGCGCAAAAGACTGTAAAATTATTTAAAGCTCTGTAAAGTGATCCCATTAATTGTGTTTGCTATACGAATTCTGTTCAAATGAACAACAAAACAATGCAGTTAAAGGCGGACGTTTTGTATGAATTCAAAAAAGGCCTTACTGCAGCGGAAGCTAACCTTAATATTTAAAGCGCATTTGGCAAGGACAGAATTTTAAAAACTTCGCACTAAAGTTAGTCGCCAAATTCGCTCATTAAGACTTCTGAATGAACTTTATTCTGGAAAGCCTACTACGCTCGAAGAAGACCGCTTGCGCTAAACTGTGAAATATCCCCGAGAGATTACGAGTAGATTAGATATGTGCTTCGGAGTATGTTATACGGACATCGTCATTCGCCTTCGCGCCCATAGTTTCGTTACCCAATGTTGAACCAACGGGCATCTCATCGTTTAAGCTAGCGTAACAAAATTGAGCGCATACAAGACGCAGAGAAGGATTAGACACAACAAATGTCTGTTTTTGAACTGAATTGTTACCTGTGTCGAAAACGTGGGTATTTTACAACAATGTGAAGCGTGGAACATCCTGCATCTACAGTGGTCAGCTCAGCCGAGTTTCTGCCGCCCTCTAAAGGAAGAGATGCAGTCTTGAGAGTAGAATGGGCGTTTTGTCTGCCACCAAGACAACTCAAGGCCACATGCAAGTTTAACAGCCTCCGCTATAGAGACATTTTGCCACATCCACCGCACTCACCGGGCATCGCACCGTGGGAATACCATCTATTTTGTCTGTGAGATGTCTGCAAAACTACCTACAGGAAATTAAATGCAGTTTACCAGAAGCTGTAAAAGCACACGTGGAGGCACCTCGAAATGCCCGAAACCCGAATTTTTTTTCAGGGGAATCAATAATCCAGTCTAGAGATAACGTAATACCGTATGTATAAAATAAACTTCTGATGTTTCCGTTAGGCTCATATAAATATATCTATATATATATTTATTATTTAGACAAAATCGTCGAGAATGATAGATACCAGATGTATTAGGGTCAATGTAGAGTGCATGGTTATGCTACCGGTCTACATCTTAATGACAATGTCATTTAAGTCACTGTCGCTAGTCTCCAGAGAGTGAAGACCCTTGTTTACTTATATTGACTGTGGTGCTTATTGTTTAATAGTATACACTTCGGGACAAAGAATCCCATTGCTTGTGACGTTTAACTTTAGGCACAATTTATACACACACTAGTGAAGCATAATAGAAATAACTACACTACTCAAAATACATGTTAATCAATTTAAAAGCACAACAATAATGTTGTCGAATAGATAGAATTTGTTATTATGTGTAACATAATGACGTAAAATATATATATATATATATATATATAAAGGATGTAAAATTCACATGTCTACGGATGTCCGGCTCAGAATGTACGGCTGGTTAGCCCGCCATTAGGGAACTAAATCGAAAACAAATAATACAAGAATTCCAAGCAAATTAATTTGGAAGGGAGAGTCATGCTCCGGTGTTCAACCGCTTTGTTTTGCATTGCTATCCATGAACTTCAAACGCACCTTTCTTCAGAACCTCGACCTTGGTTTCTGGACGACGGCACTCTCGCCGGAGTCTCCCTGGAGGTCCAGAGAGAGATTGTGCGGGTAAAAGAGTTCGAGGCGGTCTCAGGACTCAAGCTGAACGACGCCAAGTGCGAAATTTGCTTCCCCTTTCAAAAGGACCCCCATCTCGGCTTCATGCTTCAAACGGTGCGCAATTCTGCCAGCTGCGAGGTTGGCTCCCGACCATGAATTGGAACTTCTAGAGGTGCCAATTCTAGACGAATCTAGTGGCCTATTTTTAACTAAAAAGAGCTCTGACCTTGTTCGCTGGTGCTCTAGACTGCGACTCTTGGACGCTCACCCAGCCCTCTATCTGCCTCGCGTGAGTTAGTCAACTCCGAGGCTGATGTACCTCTTGCGATGCTCACGAGCCTATGCCGAACCGGACCTGCTTCAGTCGTTCGACGAAACCTTGCGAAGTACCCTTCAGGGTATCTTAAACGTTCAACTTAGGCAAAACTCGTGGTTACAAGCATCGCTCCCAACGTCCGCAGGGGGAATGGGGATTCGCATGGCTTCGCAAGTTGCCTTGTCTGCCTACCTCGGGTCTCTAAAAAATACCGAGACTTTGGTGTCAGGGATCACACCACCTGATGCCTACACCAGCTTCACCGCCCAAATGGAGCTTGCTGCTACTATGCAGAAGAGTGGGGTCCATTGCCCGAACGCATTACACAATCGATTTTGGACTTGCAAGTAGTTAAGTCGATTCAGGAGCGGGTAATGACCCAGGCGAGCAGCGTTAAAGAGCAGGCGCGAATAAGAGCCGTGATCGATCCGATGAGCGGAAAGTGGCTTCAGGCCATTCCCTCACCGCAGCTGGGGACGAAGCTGGACAATACGACACGCCGCATCGTCTCCGGCCTGCGTCTGGGGGAATCAGTCTGCTTCGCACATAACTGTGCAAGATGTGACCTACCGGTGTCTTCTACGGGTGAGCAGGGTCTCGCTTGCAAGAGGAGCGCCGGTTGGTTGTCAAGGCATTCAGCTTTGAGTGACGTAATACATCGAGCAATGCAGTCAGCCCACATACCGGCAGTCAAAGAGCCGGTCGGTCTGTCAGCCAACAGCCAACTGCGTCCTGACAGTCTGACTCTAGTTTCATGGAGTGAAGATCGCTGCCTTGTGTACGACGTCACCGTGTCTTGCACGTTGGCCGCTTCTTATGCCCGTCATACCAGCCGAGAGGTCGGAGCAGCCACTCGCCTTGCTAAAGATCGCAAGTTGGCCAAATATCGTGAAACTGGAACAAAACTTTATCGTTCAACCAATTGCCTTCGAGACATTAGGCCCAATGGGAAAAATCACAAGGAAATTTCTGGCGGAACTGGGATCCAGAGTTGCTGCGTTGACCGGCGATAGAAGAACATGGCAGTTTTTACTACAAAGAATATCAGTTGATTATCAATTCAACGCGAAAACGCCGCGTCGATAAATGGTTCATTGCCCACGGGCAAGGGACTTTTTTTTCTGCCATAGCCGAATCAAAGTCGGCATCAAAAATTATATGTACAGCTAGAACACCTAAAGAAATGTTTGTGTTTTCACTATATGCAATAATACAAGAAAGTACAATGGTCAACTATAGATGCATATGCCTATATATATATATATATATATATATATATATATATATATATATATATATATATATATATATATATATATAAATAAATCTCGATATTTGAGCGTATTAACTGCGTGTAGGCAAATCGGTCTATAACGCATTCCATAGCAAATTAGATTGGGTTTTCTAAATGATATCAAAAGATTTGTGTGTATTTTTAGAGTGTACGCGTGTGTAGGTATATATAGCCATTGAAACGAGAACAGGGTAAATTCGATGGGCCAAAGTCACAGGTCTAGCATGCCACTATGGTTCAAGGTTACGGTTCACGACGTACCTGCTACTTAGTCTTAATTGCGTTTAAGAAAATAATATGAAATAGCCTCTCCCACTAAATAACAAGGTGATGAGTTACGCTACGAATACAACAAATACATATACAAAATAAAATACGAACTGAGCCTAGCAGCTTAGTGACAAATCAATTTCCCTTACATTCGGGACGTCGTGGGTTCAAATCCGGGATCGATTGGATTGGGGGGGGGGGTCGATTCTTGAATTGTCTCTCATGATTTCCAATCTAAATAAATGACGGGACTGGACTATAATCAGTCGTAACAGGTCAACAGAACAAAATCATGAGATGGTGCTTTACCATCTTCTATGTCCTTGTATATATAAAACGTATATGCCCACTACTTATGTCTTTGTATATATAAAAAGTATATGCACACTACTATACAAAAGTATACGCTCTCCCCCCTTCCCCCCCCCGCCGGTAAAATCCTCTGCGTCGTTGTCATCAAAGTCAGCTTAGTAATATTAATCCGATCTTACGAACGCGTGGAATTATATCTGTTCATTACCGTTGTTCGGCCGGTCATCGGCGAGCAACGGCAACTACCCTGCACAAGCGTGACCATTCGACGTAGCGACGACGAAGGACGATTTTACCAGTCCGTTTTTCTTTTGACTGCAAAGCTGTGACTAATGCTAAAATTTCTAGCGTAACGTAAAGGTCAGACGTGATTCTATGCAATAGATCAGCAATTCAATTAGAGTTGCAAATATGATCTTTCACTATAGCAATATATATATATATATATATATATATATGTATATATATATATATATATATATATATATATATATATATATATATATATATATATATATATATATATATGTATATATACATATATATAAATATATATATATAACAGTAACAGTGTACCTAGATCTAGATATGTTCAATGCTATGAGAACCACATTTCAAACGCTCGTAAGAGGCTAACTATCTTATGACACAATAGCACCAAACGCACCCATCCTAGTCGTGTTTTCGTTTCAGGACGTATATTTTTGGGCAGGAATCTCCAGCGCAAGAATGTAGCACCAACAGGACCAAGACAATCACGTTCAACCGAAACAAGCAGCATAACCTGGGCTCATTTTTGAGATAATTGGTCCATTGCTTATGGTTGCCATTAATAACGTTCTGTTTCGAACGGTGCGTTGATCGTCGAAGTCACCGTCGCAACAAAAATATAAACATATGATTGATGTAGAAATATATATATATATATATGCGTTTATGCATTATGTCTGGTATCCAATGAGAACCTGTTTCAAGTAAATCATGGCCAACCGAGCGTTACCGCTTTTCGCGCCTTATTATTTATTATTAGATTATAACGCTCTTTCGCTTTCCGAAAACGACAGTTTACAGTAAAAGTGCATTCTGGACGATCGTCGTACTTCATTGTACGTTCTAAGCTCCAGATTTGATGTATCAGTGCTAGTACTTGGTAAACTTGTTCACGAGGACTTCAGTTATCCGTCTTATACTATACCAAAGTTAGTGGGAAACTCTCTGGGGCCAATAAAGCCAAAATAATGCTTCTCTGTGGGATGCTCCTGGGTACTCTCAAGCACTCACTGCCTCCATTCAGCAGGCACTTATGCATCTTGATGAAAAGGGTTTGTTTTATTCAAGATGCCTGTAGGCGGTTTCGAGCTCGAATTGAAGTGGCTATTCAAACGGTAATGACATTGAATAAATGCGTTTGTTAGGATTTCCCGTACCGGCATGTGCAAAAAAGTCATTCCCTTTTTTTATTGCACTTGAAACAGCACCTGAACCAAATTATATCCGTTATTTTAGATTATTAAACTTTATATGTGTGATTTGCCGATATATAACCACACCCAGTATATATCAGGTGGGTCATAAAGTTCGTAGCATGGACTACACGCAATAGACGGACAAAGACCATTTAAACGTTATTGTTCAGCATAGTCCCCCCGGAGCTCAACACATTTAATCTAATGATCTTCAATATCCGTTATGATGCACACCGGGTGTCTTTGTTAAAGCTATGGTAGTATGGGACTCAGAATTCAATTAAAATCCAGTCTTCCTCGTTACCACTTGTCGGGGTGGCCGCATAAATGTCGTTTCGAGATTACTGGCCACATTTCTTGCTATTTAAGCTGCTTGATTTTGTGCGGCGGTTATTTCCGCCTCGGATACAATTCTTGCGCATCTTCTTAACATAATCCTGTATCCAGGGGAATCCGTTTTTCCAATGCAGTGTAGGAGGTATTGCTGAAAGCAGCCACCGTGTCCTGTTAGCAGTTATGCGAGTGGGTAGGTAAGCGAGACGTGTTGGAGGCTGCACCATGTTTTGAGATCGGGGAGTATTGATTTTGTCCAGTATCTAGGATGGCCCGGCTAGATTGCTTCCCATTGTTGACTCCGCTTGCTTAGGGTGTCTGACCTGCCGAAGAGCGTTCTCTCCGTCCGGACGGTACTAAACGGGTTTTTTTTAGGCTAGTTCTTTAACTTTTAACTGCCTAGAGAGAACTTGTATGGAACGTGCTGTGGAAACCATGCGACTTGCACGTACTATGTTGAGCGCCATAGGTATTTATGCCTTGTTGAGGAGGCGGCGTGTTGTGGCTCTGGTAGTCATGCGCTCCCATAACGGTGCAGCGTAGAACATAATGCTGTCTGTTACTGATGCCAAGAGACGGCGCCGGAGGTCGGTTGCTCGTCTGGTCCGCGGGAGCATTTTCGTAGCCCTACTGAGGTTTTGGCTGCTTCTTTTGCTGCATAGCGCACATAAGGTGTTCCTATGAGGGGCCTGTCCAGGATCACGTCCAGGTAGCCACGAGCAAATATTCAGAATCTATCCTTTTTCTCTTTAGACCCAAAATACTCTTCTACGGCGCGTATTACGTCATTGGTGCTCTGATCTATCTCTTTCCTGAGAGATACATGTTGAGTTTTCCAAACAGAAAATAGTTGCACGGGCCAGCTCCGGAGAACATGGAAAACGGAGAATATGCTTCGCAATTTAGATCTTTAATTCGCGTAACTTGGGCATAGCAAAGCAGAAGGAGGTGGACGCAGTGTTGTGGTGAAACAGCGCAATTTTCTTTTTCTACATCATGGGCCGTAGTGCTATCAACTGGTCAGAATGTTGCGCTGTCTTCCCAAATATCGCTCCTGCTGCAGAACGGTCGTCAATTAAAAGAGTTTCTTTTTGCATCCCAAAAGAAGAACGCCAAAACCTTTTCAGCCGAGATATGCCTCTGTAGTCTGATCGGAGGCCTTTTGATGTGTGGGGTGCACGCCATGGTGGCCTCTTCCCGGTTTGGAATGAAGTGTTAGACCACGTTTCTTCAGGTTACGAGTCGGTCCAAAAACCCCGCGAATTTTGTCTCAAAAGTTCCATATCGTTCTCCGAAATTGACACGCGAGTAATTTATCTTTGCTCAATTATTAGCTCGCGCGGTAGCCATTTAAGTTTAATTGTTTTCATGTGTAGGAGCTGATACAATATTTGACGTACTGCAGCATGGCTAATTCTTATCAGTCTATCTCTAACGAAATTGCTGCAACACAATTCGAAACCAATACATATGATCCTTATTTTTCTTAGTTCCGAGGCACGCCTTTCTCCAGGCACTATAGTCGGTATGAGCTTTTTAAAACTGTAGACTCGCAATGGTATGAACCTTTTGATCCATCTTGCACATGTACACTATGATTCCAACGCCTTTAGTTTCGCAGAGCCATTTTCACGTTCTGCTCGGGACAGAAGCGGTCCCGAATATCGTCTTATAAATAAACTGTTTATAATAAAATATAGACAATGTATAATACAATCAAATAAATATACATAGATTTATCCACACATCTATCTTCTTTATAGCTTTGGTGTTCAGTGAAACTTGATTTCCTATCTTTCAATGGTAGCCATTATAGCAGCGTTTTGTCGTTGCCATCGAACATTGACCAAATGGGTGGTTATTCTATTCTATATTTATACAGCAGTTTGATCAGCTAGATAGGCATTCGACGAACGCCAACCAATAGTAGACACCAAACGACGCATACAATCGATTAACGGAAATGTATAACAACGTATATCTTTCATATAATTCTGTGCTGTCTCAAATAATATATATATATATATATATATATATATATATAAAGCGGCTATTTGGCTTCTTTAAAGAGTTTGAAGGCTTCTTTAGTCGGAGCTAGGTAATTAAATTGATTGGCTAGCGAATGTACTCACGTTGTTTACGTGTCTGCGCTTTATGCTTACCGGTACTGTATTTAAGTCCCGCGACTGTCAGTTATTGTTCAGCGACCAGGCCAGTCCAGACTTGACCAGGTAGACCTCTGCGGGGGTGACTTGGCGGGGGGGGGGGTGGTTGGGGTAATACAAGGAAAGGGTCGCCCTGCACTTTATACAAGGCGTACAATGACGACGACAACGAAACATAACAGATGATGCACCTCCCGCAAACAACTGCACAAATAAACCGCGCGTTTGACCAACTGTGTGTGTCGCAAAGAATGGCGCCGCAATTAGCAATCCGCACGCTGATTCCGTTAGAAAGATTGGCTTTCCCCTGCGCATGTTTTTCTCTACGTGTTTATGGCAGACCATTCTAATAATGCTAATAACAATAGTGATGATAAAAGCAATAGGCGTAAAGGCCGCAGCAGCAGCAGCGGCAGCAATAGGAGATGCGGTAGGAATCCCATTGTCGTTGTCGCGTTGATGTTGTTCTATTATGCCATGTTGTTCAGGGTTGTTCTTCTGGACAGCGCTCACATTTCTGGCCGGCCAGAAATGTGTCGTGATGATGTCTCGGCACAAACGAAATGTTGGTTTACATATGCCGCCTGCTATGGACTGATCAACTGCATTATCCCCACCATTCACGGTCAACACGCACAACAGCAACAACGACAACGACAACAACAACAACAGCAGCAGTAGCAGCAGCAGCAAACACAACAATAGCAACAACCACAAGCATAGCAACAACCGCAACGATAGCAACAATTACAACAATAGCAGCGACAACAACCACATCTTCAGCAGCAGCAACAACAATATAATCGGCAACAACAACAACATCATGGGCAACAACAACAACATCATGGGCAACAACAGCAACAACCTGTTATCCACGTGGCCAATCGGCCAGTGTCCACGTTCATCGTTCCCGTCCCTACGACACCACTATAATCGATGATGGGACAGGACCCCATTGGCGGTTGGCTACCCTGCGCTTGTTCTTCTGGCACGATGAGATGTGTACGGTATGTATTGGCAGTGGCGGTGGCAGTACAACAATTGACCCCCCCCCTTCCCCCCCCGATTCCTCACCTTCCACAATCCCCGTACCGGCTGCCGTCAGAGATGCACAGCTGACCGCCGTCGGAACGACCGCACGCAGGCTTTTGTCCCCACAATATATATATATATATATATATATATATATACATTTATTTAGGTATACGCGTAGATGTGAATGAACGAGTGCGCGTCGCGGTCAGACAAGACGAACGACTTCATTTAGTAACAAAATACTCCCCCCTCCAATGCGCATGCTATTTATTGGGCTATTTTAGTCGGTCGAGCCGATACAGAACACACGTCGGTCAGCTGAATACCGGCTACTAGTCGTCGGTGTCTAGGTGGCTTGCTTACCTGAGGCAATTTCTGCCCAAAGCTTAGCCTGCGTCAGCGGCGATAATGGCTTCGTTGCGGAGACGACAGCGACGGCTACAGCAGCAGCATGGTCAGCATATCGATGATGACCTTTGATATATATACATTTGTACAATGCACATACATGGGCAGTTTGCCGCAAGCAACATTTTGTCTGCGTCTTAGCTTTTGCGCTAGATAGAAACAAATTTCATTCAATGTTACTGCACGCATGTGTGTACGACGGTATGTACATGAATGGAATCCCCTTCTATAGTAATGTGGCTAATGGGAATGAGCTTGCGTTTTCGTACAGACCCGACAGTACAGACAAAACCCGGCTCCTGCGGCAGTAAACATTGTAGCAGCAACAACAACAACAGCCGCGGCAAGCCGCTATTATAGAGATTTTAGTGCAGCGGAGGGGGCGGGGAGCTGGTCTTTCAACAAATGAACAACTAATAATTATAACAACGACGACGACACGACAACGACGAGAACAACAACAACTACCAAAAACAGCAGCATCTCACCCATTGATGTTACAGGTGTCGTTACTCTCGTATGGCAACTCCCACACGTTAACTACAAACTGCGCAACGCAGCAATGCGTCCAGCATAATCCGAACCTTCGAGCAGAGTTGCTGGGAAGGAAGGGACACTGGCTACCCTCGCCTCTTCAGAATGTAGGAGGCAAACGCACCCCGCTTGTTCTACTGTGTGCCTCGGCCTTAATCAGGTTCTAACATGTATAAATAAATTAAGCAACCAATCTACTGCGTTGGTCGTAGAGGATGTATGGCGTCATTTGGTCACCACTCCTCTTTTCAGTACTTGCACTTTTCAGTATAGTTTAAATAATTTCGATATTAGATATAATATGGAATTGTAGTATCATTACATTACAATTACATGTTATTTGAACGTTCGATGAATGCGCTAAAATTAATTCATCAATTAATTCATCAAACGTTCAAATAAAATGTATATATAAAATTTTACATTGGCGTATTCAATCGAGGCCCAATGTTTAACGTATACTATAGGCGTTTGCAGTTTTGCTCTACAATTAGTTGTACTTTTCACCCCTGGACGGACACCACTCTAAATCAGCGTTGTCCATGTCTTATCATGATTAGTTACAGTTTTTATGACTTTAACTTTATTTTACTTAAACTGCCTAGACATGGCACACTAGCGTGTCCCTATAAACGGGGTCACTGGGTAGGTTATTATACGGCGTTATATACCTGCATGGTTTTGAATACTAATCCCGTAGTCAGATAGTTTAGCTGTAAACAACGCAAATAAGATTGGCAAAAAGCAGCGTATATGCGTGCGCAATACAAGCACTAACCGCACATTGAAAAAAATCAACGACAAAAATTACAACATCAAACACAACGACAGCAAACGTGGTAAAACTAGAACAACAAAAGCAACTCAAAAGGCGACTTTGTGGCGAGCCAGACAGAACCAATGATAAGCTAAAAAACAAGATGTTAACAGAAATAGTAAATTGTCAAGCAAAGATAACAACACCGACATCAATCTATAGGTGTCAAACAAATCCACGTGCTGATGTCGATCTCTACAAGCACACCGTAGAAGCTTACCGAAGAAGAGTTTGCAAGTCGCGTAGGCCGAAGAAACCAGCACACCAGCTTCCAAAAACTCTGTGAAAGACCTGAGAGTGAGAGCACGTCTGGCAAACATCTTGGTAAAAGACATCCGCATTTCTGTTGGCGATCGTATTGAATGGCCGTATTTGCGATAGTAGGAAGAGTCCAAATCAACGGCTGGTGGCCATGCCTCATCAGGCTCACACCATCACAATGGTTTCTGTGGCCGTGACATGGTGATGCCGATGAATCGATGATGTTGCTGCTTCATTATTTTCTCCCACAATCACTACGAGACCTATCCTTACACCAATATTTCTACGAACACTACCTCCTACCTGTTCCACTGGCTCGATTACTACAGCTGCGTTTGCAAACCAGCCCGAGGACTAACGATCAAACCTGTTACAATATGATCAGCGGATAGTTCTCATTCGATGGGCGCCGCATCCTACCCAGTAATTCTTCGATGCGACCGTCATTGACATCGCGGCCAGAAGATCTTCATCAATTGTTGTTGTTGTTGGTGTTGTTGTTATCGTTTTTCATTTGGCCGCCTGAAGATCCACCAACGTAATGGTAGCAGCAGGCCAAACCCTCAGAAGATTAAGACGTTGATTTTCATCTGTTTTGCCCGTTATGCCGGATCCAAGACCGAGCACTCGGACGTCTTTCCTAGGTGCTAACGTAGGAAAAACAAAAAAAAAACGATTGTCGGCTGCCTTCATGCTTATTTTTTTATCTCGTTGGCGGCACTGTGTTCGTACGAAGCCTAGGCTACTGATCCGTCGCGGGGATCGGCCATCGAACAATGTGTCATCTGAGCGCATTTTCGTTTCACACTGGGGAATCGTCCCAAATCCTCATCATTTGCCGAGAAAACCAAATAGCTCCAATCCAAACCAAATAGTAGCCAATCGCTAGAGTGGTGTCACTTTTCTACGCTACGCATAAGCATAATGAACTACAACGGCCTCCCTCCTCACAGCCTTCCCTCCCCCCGCCCCCAACTAGTGATCGCCTTCGTTTTGTGAAAATTGTGAAAAATTGCATTTCTGGCTGCGTTGCCGTTTGTACCAATCCTGTCACACCGATGGTTGGTAAGAGCGTGCCGGCATTTGGCTGAGTTGCACCAAAACCAACTCAGCGTGGCGGAGTTTGACGCTGCTGATGCTTGATACTGTGCTCAGCGTCATGCACCTGCATGCACTTTGCACAACAGAATAGTAGTACAACAGTAAAAGCAACAATGATGCCCTTTGTCTAGCTATATTTGAATCTGCAGAAAAACGTCTACTGTAGCTATAACTTGGCGTGATCGATCGTTTGCAGATGACCCGGGCATGTCATGTGATCAGTAACAGCGGTCTTAATCGAAATCCCCCGCTGGTAATAGTCTGAAGCGCTGTGCGAAACGGCAAAACACATTTATAGCATACATCAACAACAGCAGCCACAACGACAGCCAAATTAACAACAACAGACACATTAACAACAACAGCAACGATAACAACAACGACCACAACAACAACAATAACGACGACCACAACAACATCAACAAAAGCATCAACAACAACGGTGTCGTTCGTGTCGTTCATTCACAGCTGTAGTCCTTCCGCCATGGCGAGCATCCGAGCAACATCCGCCGCTAACATAATACTTGAGTGTGTGTGTCAACAAAAAGTGGCTGTGAACCAATTTACAGAACCACTAAATGCCAGCAGTGGTAGATAGACATTATCACCTCTAGCAACCTTGACATCAAGAACCGCAAACGCATGCATTCGTTGTTATGGTTGATGTTGTTGTTGTTGTTGTGGTTCATGTCGTTGTAATGACGTTGCGTCTTAATATGAACGTTGTCATGAGTAATGTCTAAGGAAGGTTTCGTTGCTGTCAACCAACCCCCTTGTTTGATGATGATTCCCGGCGTCTCCCCGCAGCAACGGCAACAAAATCGACGACGACGACGACAACAGCAACAACAACAACAACAACAACAATGACATGAACAAGGACAGGGTAGGAACTCACGCTGCGAAAGCCGGTTTGAAGACGCTACGTAGGAACAGACCACGATACCACTATTCTAGACAATGGCGATGAATCTAATAAGGCCAAGAGTAGAAGTTTGGCCACAACGGCGACTGCCCTTGATCATCATAGGAGGCATCGGCGGCAGCAGCGGCAGAAGCAGCAAAGGCAACAGCATCAACATGCCCGTCATCATAACGTGATCACGACGCCTCGAGCATCGTTTGACCAACGCCATCAAAAAGCCTACAGAAATGACCATTATTGAAGATGCAATTAGAGGTGGATATGGACGGCGACAACAACAGCAGCAACAACAACAACAGGATCGGCATCAGCGGTGATATAATATAATTACTACTAATAATAACTTGTTTTTCTGTATTTTTTTTATTTATATATGTTTTTCTTTTTGGCAATAACTTTTCAAATTTGAGAGAAAAACAAAAGTAATCAGAGCAACACGGCGCATGCGCCAGTGCAGCCACTAAACGACACCATAGCTGTAGGTGTCATGCATCTGACGGCGGCCCGTGTTGCTCCGTGCCTAGGTCCAACAGAGGTCTCTCGATGATGTCACGGTAATCGTGCGAGCGAACCCAACCGGACAAGAAGCAGCTTCGTTGCGAGAGCAGTATTGAGGTCAAGGCCGATGTGAAACAACAACGACAAGGTGGGATTAGAGGAAGAGTACGAAGATGGCGGATTCATAGCGCCACGAAGAAAGGGACTTTGCTTCAATTCAGAGTGGAGGGCCATCATTTTCGATGGCGAAATATGCGACTTTACGGCAGCATCCCTGGCGGCGGCCCAAGCAATGAATCGAACTGTCTGTGTAGACGCGGTTAACACGCAACGGTGGATTAGTTGTAGAGGTTTAAAAACGAAGGTGCAGCGGCTCAGTCGGAGTTAAAAACGTCTGAAGAAACACCGGTTGCCTCTCGAGAAGCAAGACCGCGCATCATCACAAGAGGGATCGTCTACGGAATTCACGGCTTCCATCACCGAGCCCATTATCGTTGAATCTGTGAAAGCGGTTGGTGTCACAGAGGCGGTGCGGGTGCGAATTCGTGATCCTCGTTTGGAAGTTATAATACAGATGGACCGCGTCATTATTACCTTTGCGGAGAAGATAGCAATCCTGGAACAGCTATGCGTTGGACTGACTATGCGCGCCATCGTCGCCTACCACGAGCCCTTACAGTGCTTGGGATACAACAATTTTGTACACGTCGCGAAAAGCTGCGAAAAAACAGAGAATGTTTGCCTCCAGTGAGCCAAGCACGACCTTACCAAGGCGTACAAAAACCTGAACCAAAAAAGAGACCTGTTGCGTCAACTACAGGGGCTCCCACTCGGCAAAGTATGACTCATGCCCGATCCGCCTTAGCTAATGGGTTACTCTCCGGGACTCATTCGAGAAAATAGTGTCTATAATCCAGCCCGTCAATGTTGAAAACACCAGTAAAACTTCCGCAATTGTGGGTTTACGCCAGGTACCGTCCGAAACGGAGTAAGAGTGACCCTTACCCAGGAGACTCAAGCAGCAGCATCCTTGGCACGCCATCCGGTGGCTACGACTGCTCCAGCTTGCGGCTTTTACCGCTTTAATAACGGCCCGAGTGCTGGAGACGGTCACTGTCCCGCTGGAAATGATTGTAGCCGGGATCATGACACATGCAGCTATCGCATCCCTCCCAAACGCGCCGATTTTACCCACAGGTCTTCCGGTGCTAAGCACACCAGCCCTCCCCATGATTGATCCAGGCCCCGCCACTGCTTTGTCCCAAGGTCTCGGCCCATGGCGCTAGTACCAAACGCCATCCAAGAGGGCCTGTGCACCCATACAGGTACCTAACACAAAGCGGAAGAGCGAATGTTAGCAGTTTCGGTACACCCCGTATCGCCGAGCATGCTAGATCTTGCTTAGACCCTGAAAGTACTTTTTTGTTGCACCCTATGCTTATTGATGGCATCTTATAGGGTCAGCCTCAATCAGCGCATGAACTGCATGTACCTGGCACCTTCAGGCGGCCCAGCTAGTCAGGAGGTTTCAGGGCCCACCTGACGAACCTGTACCGAAATATAACTGACGGGAAAATACAAGGCGTCACCAGGACTTTCGCAGGCACGTTTCCATTTACTCAGACGTGTCGCGAGGGTAGTCTGGAACCCCTTGGGGCCGCTGTCTTTCCTTGGGGAACACCGAACCTCGTCCGCCGTATGGCGTCCGGTCTCTCACGAACGTGCGCTCGTCTTTCCTTGGTTAGCGTCTAGGCGGCTTTCTTTTTGCTGCGCCAATTCGCTTGGTGTACAAAGGGTCCCGTACGTTTTGAGAGCAAATCCAGTTTTCAAGTCACCCGCAGACCATTAGCAGTTTGATTCTGTCAGCCCCGGTGATCTCGGGCTTGAAAGCCCCTTTAGCCTTGCTCTTCATGGGTTTCTCTCGTCAAGGTTCGGTTGCCAAGGAATCCAGGAAGTCTTGGGCATAACGGCCCATAATTGACCCGATCATCAACACGTCGAACGGAGACAGACGATCTACAGCGCTCCTGAGCACATCGTAGCAGAAATTCAGCGTGACAACGCGAGATTAATCCTTGACACGTTTCCAAGAGGGAGAGGAATTGCTGTGTATATGTAAAAGAACTTCGATCTGCACATTTACCGGCTGGTTTTTATAATAAAATAAAAAATATATATATAACAAAATAAAGACAAACTGTTAGATAAAAAAATAATTTTATTATTATTATCACCATCAACAGCTGCAGATCGTGATGCTGTTCTTGTTGACGTTTGTATCTGCTTATTGCATACTCAGCAATAAGCAATTTCTATAGGCTCTTCGATAAGCTGATTTTGATCATTTCAACTACTATTATATTATTTTATATCATTTTGTTATTAGATAGCAAAAATAGCGATAATAAGCGACGAAGACGACAACAACAAGTGCCTGCAAGGTAGCACGGGCTTGCAACCGGAACTGGAACTGCGCTGTAACGGCCTGCATGTATGTCGAAGCTTGCAGGCCACTGCAGCTTAATGTACGCCGTGAGACGAGCAGTTTCTGTTATGAAGGAGTAGTATTATCAGTCGTACAAGCACTGCAATCAGTCAGGTAGCTACAGTCCAGTCTGCTAGACTGGTCACAGGGAAATGTGTGTATGAACTGAATAACAAGAAGATCCCCCTAGAGGAATTGATTGCGGACCACGGCATCGGTGATGGTGGTTCGACACGTTGATTGGTGGGTTACAAATACTTGGCAGTGACGACGGTGACGAAAAGCCACGGATCTCATCATAGTAGCCATCTGCAGTCTACGGAAACGGCATCGCCAGTTTCGGGACAGTACAGCCAAATGCTCGCCAAGTGGCCAATTCCCGAGCCGAGAATTATTTGCACAACTTTGGGTCGTCCGTTGGGCAATTAGTTTCGGACGTTCACAAGGTGGTAAGACCACACGCCAAACAAGCGCCAAAAGGGGCACCTGCTGGAAACTGGATCCATCATGGCCGAAGTTTATCTGCTCGAGTTATTGTTGTAGTAGTAGTAGTAGTAGTTGTTGTTGTTGTTGTTGTTGGTTTTTGTTACTGCTGCTGTTCCTGTTGTTGTTGTCGTTGCTGCTATTGTCTGCATCGTCTATATAAGTGGCGAACGAAGACGAGCTAGGATGAGACCTCAAGCTCGGTAAGAGTATATTCCGGCAAAGATCTTTCTGGGTTGACTAGAACAATTGAGCTGGATACATACACGTAGCATATTTAGCCAGATATGTGAATGTTCGACTTTTCTGCGATTAGAACACAAAGCGCCCTACAGTGGGATCGATGCCAAGACGACAATATTATATATCCAGAGAGTGTGTATGTTTCACGTATAAGAAAGGACGATTTAGAATCAACAAAATAATGCTGAGGGAATAGGTCCACACAACCTCTCAAGTTTACATAACATATGCGATGAACACAATATTGAAACGTTTTCATTGTATTAGCGCATACATAAAGTCGACGAGTGAACGCAGCAACAACGATGACAACGTCAACAACAGCAGTAACAAAATACAAGAACATGATTGAAAATAACAGCAGCAACAATATTGCACAACACATTGCTAATGTTAGAATGTCCTGGCTGTTTTTGATGCTGGGGACACATAATACGGATTCGACAATACGTCGGGGTTACAAACTGCGCCAATTGGAGGTTACCTAGGTTAGCGCACGATAACAAGGCACAATAACGGACGATTTATTGGCGCGGGCACAGACGGCGTCTGTTCAATCGACCATGTAACGTTTTGTAATTGCTGGGCTTTACGGTTTAGCCAGGCGGCGCAAAAGGATGTTCCCGTAGGTCTAAACTTTGATGCATTGCATTCGACGCCCTGAGAAGGCCTTCTCATTTCAATTGCACTACATCATCGCCAAGAATGTTTGCCATGCCCCACGCCGGTGTTCGCCTCCCCGACTCTGTGTCGACCTCTTCCCTGTCGTAGTTCGGAGATGCTTTCTGAAAAATAGCCAATCACTTAGCAAGTAGAGAAATTGCCACCAGTAAGCCGTTAGAATATGGTACACCACGATGCCATAGTTGGTCAACATCGCATTATATTCGTTACAAATCATTACCTCCATATAAAAGCTAATGGCAATATCTGCAGCAAATTACGCAAACAGCAAAATGTAAACAAGCGGACAAGATGCTATTCATTGCCTATACACACACACATAAATTTATATATATATATATATATATATATAATTATTTTTATATTTAAAAAAATATATATATTTTATATAAAAAAAAATAGTGCAAGTCTTATAGCTTGTAAATAAATGTATTAAAAAACAAAACAAAACAAAAATATATATATACATATTTTTTTTAATACATTTCTTTCATTTTTTTTTGTCACAATAACACTATTAGTTCAGTTTTTTTTCATTTAGGACAAAACGTTCAATAAGAGTTGTGCACTTTGTAAATAGCTGCACTCCTTGGTACTCATTTTTACTGATTTTAGTGAGACCGCATGATGCGCAGTATTATAGTACGCCTGTGGTAATCCCGATAAGCCGACCCTATACAAGCTAGTATGTAAAAGTATTACAGAAACTCCCTAATATATGAATATCAATAAAGACGAATTACACTGAAAGCTCACGTTTACCTCGGCCCACAGACCGCAGACATTTACGTCATTAGCTAGGGAAGGTTTCCTTTGTGCTCTTATGCGTGCTCGCTGTCGCATCTGACGGTATACGACCGTGTTAACCTAGAACAGCTCATAACTGCAGTTGCATTGTTGTACTACTGCATCTTTGTTGTAGGTATCTAAACTATTTGAGTCCTCAGAATGCCAGTAGACACATCTTGAACAAACAGCTATATCGTTAATGATAGTTTCCAGAACAATAGCATTTATTCCGAGCCTAGGGTCACGGTTCGAAAAACAGGTGTTTGGCGGGCATTAAGCAATCAAGCTGTCGGCACCAATGGCGTCATCCTAGTTATAGTACAAGTAGAAAAATATCCAATTTGTTCTACCTTGGCTTAGTTTTTCTAATCCAATCGCTGCCGATTTAACACTCAATTTTGTGTGAATTGTATTGTCCGGATTGTGTTGTTGGACGCCTGTTCGTTTTCGGCAAGCTAAATCTCGTAAGTGGTATGCAAAAGTCCCCACTAACCAAACCAATGTGTTTGCTATGCTGGCCCTGAAACGTCAATCTTGAACGCCTGTGTGTTCTTGCAAAGTGAAACGCCATGCTTTGTCACTGCATAGATTTGGAGTCGGCAAGACGATTACCGCAATTGAACGAAACCAGTCTGACAAGCGGTGGCATTGACGCTACCATTGCGACTTTAGACAGATGCTGTAGGGCGAAATCTTTGCGCCTGTGTCTACCTAATTTGCTCGTCTTCTATTTCAGGTGCAACTATTTCTTGCTTATGTTATGGTTTTGCCAATGACTAGCCAGCAAAGTTAGGCTCAAATAAGTTAGGCCCCATGGTTGTCATCTACCGAAGTGTCCCCGGTTAGATTCCCGTTGTTGATCAAATTTCTTTAAGCGATGCTCATTGAAAGTAGTTGATAAACCATACCGTTAAAAGTCAGTGGCCATGCTGCCACAATGACTGTTGGGGATCTCCTAGGTATCCCAACATGTCCGGCCCTCGGTGCATTGAAGATGTGACTCACTGCGATTCTAAGTCCATAGAGAACGGATGATGGTCTATTATTCAAAATGGCCTCCTTAAAAATACTTTTAATTCTAGGCTTAAAAGCACTAGTTACATGTTTGCGAGCAAGACATCGAGACATCAGCAATACAGACACTATGTCGTCCGATTTGAAATATATAATCTATGCAGTTTTTGTTAGTGTATATATATATATATATATATATATATATACATTACCTGGCCAATTACTAGATCACGTAAATACATCAAGTTTGCGAGGTATATGGCGTTGTTCGTATAACTCACCCATTTGCAAATTGTGTTACGTACTATAGGGCAAAGAAATAATTGGACAAGTTTTTTTCGTAACGCAATGTAAACCATCTGAGGAAATGTTGCCAGAAACGTATTTGATATGGATCGTTATGAGCAGTATCTATATGGCAATGCTCATTTTCTCACCTGACAATGCAATCACACTGATTTACAGTACCGTTCGTCAGAATATGACTGGATTGCTTTCAGTTGAAGTAATTACAGCGAGCAGTGAAATTTAGGACGGCATTCTTATAGATCGCAAAAACACTACAGTTCATTTGAATTTTTTTTTAAATTATATGTTACAATCATTTTAATTGGAACTACTTTCGTTTAACTTCGCTGAAAATGGGGGTTCTTCTATGCGCTCCGTTTAAAATTGCTCCCTTCAAATGTTGGTTTACGGCCGGCGTTTCTTCTCTTCGTCGCCTCACCCTTTCAGCTCGCAGTCTTTCTAGTTCGTTTTTTTCTTTTCATTATACCTTTTACTCACCAAGCGGATGCCCTGCTCCAGTTCATTCAAATAGTGCAGCAAAACATTCGAATTTCGTTTAGGTGATGTCACGATAAGGGCTGAATTGTACCCTAGTGTTGTGACTGATGGTCGTGAGTAGCTCTTCCTGCATCAAATAATTAGTCGAAAGCACATGTGGCGTGGCCACCTTTAGAAGATCACCTTTTAAGTGAGGTCAGCGTCTTAAGATCGCATTCGCCGCTTTTTGACTGTCTGGGTCTCTTCCCATCTGGCACTTTATAGAAATAGATCACGTTCTCGCTAGACATCCTGTCATCCAGATGTCAGCTTGCTTGTTCAACGTAGCAGCATGGTGTAAATGCCAATTAACGTATTTTTGTCGCCGTGCCGAACCAACGACGAACTGTTGACCTGGAGTATATACTCATAAAGCGAATGAAGTATAATGACAATCATGAGTTTGTCTCCGCCGACGTTATCGGCATTGTTCACCGTCACTCTCTGTAGTGGAAGTGTGCCAACTCTTCTGAAGAATTGTGCATGCGCAATAACCATGGCTGGCCCACGCAGGTACCTCCCCCTCTGCCCATAGAAGAAGAAGCCTACCAAGAAGAAGCCCCACCGGCTACCCCAGAACCACCAAGCCGCGTTAACTGCACTCCAACATGAGCATGACTAGACCCCCAACCGTCTCCCCCAAGTCACTGGCTCATCGACGGCGAATCGCCGATCGAGAAATTCAACGTAGACCAACAAACAATTGCCACCGCCGTGATCGTGATGATTTACATCATTATCATTATCATCGTCACCTTTCGCACGCAGATAATTTCCATCGACGGGTGGCGAACAGTTTGCATGTTGTCTGACATGTCCAGTCTGCCACTAGCGAACTAGTTAGCTCCTTCCTCTTCGCGCCTACCACCACTATTATTACTTGCTGTTGTTGTTGTTGCTGCTGCTGCTGCTGCTGTTGTTGTTGTTGTTGTTGTTGTTGTTGTTGCTGCTGTTGTTGTTGCTGTTGTTAAAGAAGAAGCATTAATGATTAGGATGGTGTTGTTATTACTGGTTATCTGTATCGTTCTTCTCGACGCCCCGAGTTATTGTTGCCATTATTGTTGTCGTCGTCGTCGTTGTAGTCATCCTCTTTGTCGTTGTGGTCATCGTTGTCGTTGTAGTTGTTGTTGATGTTGTTCTTGTTCTTGTCGTCTTTATTAGTGCAGTTGTTGTTGTCGTTGTTGTTCTCGTCGTCTTTATTAGTGCAGTTGTTGCTGTTGTTGTCGCCGTCGATGTTGTTGTTGTTCGCGTCGTTATTGCTGTCATGGTGGTCACCGTCGACACCGACTTCATTGTCATCTGGTCTGGTTGTGGGGCACCCGCGTAAGTGACCGCGTAGCCAATCCGCACGCAATCCATTCACTTGCCCGAAGACGAAGAAGTGGTTCTGTGGTCTGCTCTGCGCTGGTCTGGTTTTGTCTGCCTGCGAGCACCTGGTCAGCAGCCGGTCCATCATCGATCAGCTACGCCAGAGGCAGCCGTAGATGATTGTGATGATCAGGAGGATGATGATGATGGTCATGATGATAATGATAGTGCTGGTGATGATGATGATGATGATAATGATAGTGCGGATGATGATGGTAATGATAGTGCTGGTGATGATGATAAGTAGTTATAGTTGAACTTGTTGTAGTCGAGGCAGTAGCTGGTTGCGGTTGACCGTTTCCTCGTGATGCCCCGCTCTTGCGTGTCCGTACTTCGGGTGCTCTTTCTTGTGTGGCGTCCGCGCCACCCACAGCCGCCGCCGCCGCTACCGACACCGCCAATACCCGCACTGCCATCGCCGTCACGAGGACTCATCATGGGGGAGAAGTCGCTGATGATGAAGAAGACGCTGAGCCGCTAGACACTGGAAACACTATTACTACTACGACTACTACTACTACTATTGCCACTACCACAACTACGACTTCAGCCACCCACCCACCCACCTGCGCGCACTCGCTCGCCCGCAACATCAGCTGCATTTATAAACCCCCGCCGATAACGACGATGCCACACAGAACAAGAGTCGCAACAACATACCGAACATTACCTACATATCATCTCCAGCCTACTTCTCACGATCCACAACAGTGTCAGCTTGCAGAGTTCGTGTATCTGCCTCGTCGTCGTTACCTCACCTAGCACTACTCGCAACGTCAAGATGCGTTCCTTCATCGCGTTCGCTGCCCTGTGCGTGGCTGTGGCCGCCGGCCAGAAGCTCTACCAGCAGGAGGTGTACGGCCCACCGCAGCCCTACCAGTACGGATACTCGACACAGGACGTAGAGGGTACGTTTGTTTAGTGGTCGACAATCATACCACCACCACCACCATCACCAGAGCGCCTGCCGTCGCCCGCATCTTCATTACGCCGCGCTTCATTAGCCCTAAACGGCGGCGTTCGCTTGTGCTGTTTTAGCTGAGGACCTTAGGCGATCTAGCTGTTGTCTGGTGTCGAGCCCGGTGGCGTGTTGTGTATTCGAGTGCGCCTCGCAACCGGAGGAGACACATAGGTGCACGGATGCAAGCCCCACCGTTTTACATCTGTATTTATGGGGTCCGTTTCATAGAATCAATGTCAAAGCGGTCCCGTGGAAGTTAAATGTTGGCTGAGGGTCACCCCACCTAAGTTAAGATCTTGTCTAGGACGACAGCGGTGTTGCACCTAACGGCGACGACGACATTGAACGTTAGACACGTTAAGTTGTCATCGCTGAGTAAAGCAGGTTTGCGCCACAGTTCGTGCCACCTCATGCGGATCTCTTTCTAACTAGCCTCAAGTCAAGTTCTTCTTGGCAGGTTGTATGTCTGTGTCCACGCATGTCTGTGTCCACTGTCTGCCTATTCGTATGCAGTTTGTGTATGGGCATGGCCGACCGAACAGATTGCTATTTGCCAGTTGAACTCGATGTCTCAACTCCGGTAACATTGCCGCACTAATGTCACCCCTTAATATACAACGTAATCATAGTGTAACCTTCATAATGTTATCCTCAATTCTCAACGATAAACCAGTGCTATGTCGGTTCTTGTAGAGTTGCCCTACATGCCTTTACAAGACGCTTAGAAACTGACTGGTCGCCCAGGTTGACTGCTTAAGCCTGCACTCTGACACGAAAAAAAAAGACCATCATATCTTATGCGACGGCGCTGCACAGACCTGAATTACGACGCACCAGCTATATGAAATCACATGTACGCGTGCTAGACAAGCGTCTATGTATACATCTAACGTGCGAACGGTACATGCGTTCTCCTAACGCATCCGTACATAGTGCAGACGTCTTCTTTAATCGCTATTCGACAATGGGATGGTATCGAAAATCTTAGTTAAAGCCATCGCCGTCTTCTCGCTTTTGTTTTCGTATTAATGCTCTACCAGGCCTATCGAACTCTTAGGTCTAATCGCTCGGCAAACACGACGTCGATTGGTATACAACGATCGTTCGCTTTGCTTTGTCTGCGCATTTTCCTCTCCCACTTCACCATGCGTATCTATGTTTGTCCTTATTTACACATCATTGTCCTTTGGCATCTGGCACATTTCTACAGGAACATCGTCGGCGGAAGAAAGCTCGGATGGATCCGGTCGCGTGACGGGAAAGTACACGATCTCGCTGGCTGATGGCCGCCAGCGTACCGTGTCGTACTGGGCCGACGAGAGCGGCTTCCACGCCGATGTCGTCACCAACGAGCTGGGCACCGAGTCGAAGAACCCCGCCGACGTCACCGTGCAGTCGTCGGCGCCCACCGGCCCGGAGGCCGCGCTCGCCTTCGAGTCGCAGCGCGTCAAGGCGCGTTCGTCGTTCGTGGCGCCCACTTACCTGCCGGCGCCCGCCGCCCAAGGCTTTGCCGCCCTCCGACCTGTGCAGGGAGCGTTCTACCGCAAACGCGCCTAACTCCTATGATGCAACTAACGAGCTAACCGGCTGACTGACTGGCATCTTGCTCGCGCCCATCGTGCGAGCAAAACGCCAATCAGCGTTGCAAGCAGGCGTTGCGCGGTTCGCTTTTCTTGTCGTCGATCGTCGTCGTCACCGCTGCCACCGCCGCCGCTGCCACAGCCACCGTTCCTCCTGAACCCTCTTCCATTCTCCCTTCTTAGTCGCCGTGGCACCCTATGGTCGCAACCGCGTTGGCACGTGGCCAATACGTATGTCGAGTAGGAGCCACATGACCGATGTGAGGAATTCCCCATTCCGTTACACTACAGCTGGCTCGCGCTGGCCAGCTATACAACAGCGAAACGGCGACAGCCCTTTCATCGTGCACACGCGCTGCTACAATGCCCTGCCGACCTCATTTTCTTCCCCTTCTCCCGATACCCTCACGTACCATTTAGCTATTTATTAATTTGCGCCGTCCACCTCATGATCTAGTACCATGTTGGTTGCTGCCGCCGTTTGCTTTTCGTCCGCGGTGATACGGTACACTGTAAAGATCGATGATGATGATGCTGCTGCTGCTGTCGTATAGTGACAACAACGTAACACAACAACGTAACAACCCGCTGTACCAGAGCCACTCTTCATCCAAAGTGCCAAAGTTTCTTCTCCGCTCCTAGAAGGGAAGTTGCAAAAGAAATCATGATGGTGGTCGAGCGAAATTGCAGTTGCGCATCACTAAATTAAGAATCTTTCATTTGTCGAGTTCGCCATAATGTATCGGTGCTTGGTGTTATAACCCACCGATTTCCCATACTCTCCCCCCCCTCTCTCTCGGGCGCTCCTTTTCTCTCTCTATTTAACCGCCATTCTCACCATTCTCTCACTCGTTCCTTCCTTGCGCCTGCCCCTTGCGTTTCCCGTTACCGATCGAGTGAGAGTCGTTTCAAATCAAACGCAAACGAATGCAATTCGTGCGACGTTGAAAACGTACCGCCTGTTAACGTGAGTACTCTACTGCCCAGCACGCAGAGTACACGCTCACTTATCTCGCCGACGAGATCCGCTTCGCATCGATGACGCAACAACAGCGCAGGGAGGCAAACGATCCCGTATCCGATGCCGCCGCGGAAGCATGCGGGCCGACGATCCTCGCTCGACGAATGAGGCTATTCGTTGTCGAAATAAGGCCTGCCAACCATCCTCATCTCCACTGACGCAGCGCTGACTGGACTGAATGTGGGGAGAGAGCTCCTGAACTGAACTGTAACCAACTTGTACCTGTCGAAATATGCTGCTTTGTCAATATACGAAAAGTATCTCTTCTTGCAAGGGTCATGTACACGGTGTGCTCATTGATTACCAGAACTGATCTACGTAGTTGCCACGCGCATCACGCGTACTGGCCTTATGCTCCGCTTACAGACGCCGCCTCGTTCTTCCGTGGCAAAATCGGCTATAAATGCTTAGCAATACAATAGCATTCGGGCGCATACAAGAACTATATAGCTATTACCTAACAGAAACATAATCGCACAATGATTATACTTTATGATTTTAATTTTAACTTAAAAAAGTTTCATATTCACATAATTAGAAAGATTGCCATCGAAATGGCCGGACATGTAGAGATATCTAGGGTTTGCGCAAGAGTCTTTGTGACAAGCCTGGCCGCTGATTCTTGACTCAGCGGTATTGTTTATCACCCATTCTTCTAACGAGCATCGCTCAAAGAAAATTTCCCGATAAGATATGCCTTTTTGTCCTTAATCCATAGAAAATCAATAGTAAAGGCTCTAATATACATCTCACGCGAGATGTCTTTGTTCTCCAGACGGCAGGAGACTCGAATATCCATATTATTTGCATATTGAGCGATTTGTTAAAAATTACCTGGGTAAATATGCGGATCCATAGTCTGTGATCTGTGCCCTAACGAGAGTTTTTACTGTTCCAGAAACAAATATTAACATCTATGCTATTTTGTACAAAATTTCGATTGTACAAATGCTGCTGCAATTATCAGCTATATCAATAACAAGCTTTATATACAATATATAGGAGTTTTACTTGGAACAATTCAAAGCAGATTCATCAGACCTGCGAGTGAACCGCATTTTTTTCAAGGGTTTATTAAGATTCCACCTGTGACTGATACACAAAGGGACAAGGAATCCTGTGCTCTGGAACTTATGTTTGCGGCCTTTCTCTAACGTTGTAAATAATCGACCACAACGTAGAGTTTGCATTCGAACTAAACGTATCACCCACTGAGGTCCTTAAACAATATCTTGGTGATCGAGTTGCTTCTTTGAGCCGATATTTTGTGTACCAATAGGGAACATCAAGCCAACTATTAATTAAACCAAAGCTACATAGCATGATCATACTATTTACCATATTGAGTTAATGAAAATGCGCCGTTTGCTTACCACCGATAAGCCTGTGTTCAACGGACAGCTTACAACGTTTTTTTGTTGTAAATCTAGACGCTATTTAATAGGCGGAAACCACGCCAGCGCACATTTTTTAACAACAACGGCAACAACAACAATATCTTCATGAGCAACAACGGCAGCACTAGCAACAACGACCTCAGCACCAAAATAACAACGACGACGACAACAACAACAACCTTATCTTCAATAAGGATAATGACAGCAGCATCAACCCATCATCATCATCATCATCACCATAACACAACAACGGACAACAACAACATATTTGAGCCTCCCCTATACTTGAGCCGCAGTTCGACCTAGTCATGCTCTGTCGCTGCTCAGAACTAAATCGGGCGTTCTACTTTACATTCGGCCTACTGCGTATACTTGCCAGATGTACCCTCGCTAATTCCACCCGCATCATACTCTGTGCACTTACGTTGTCTCTCCGTCGCTTGGGGGGGGGGGGGATTGTTTGTTTACCTACTACACTCGTCTGTGCTACTTGTGCCTTCTGCGATTTCTAGCACAACCAACACAAACTTCTGTAACCAATACAACAAGAATTGTATTGTAAGATTTAGTTAGTTTTTTAGGTGAAAAGAGAAACATTCTTTACGCACAGCCAGGAAACCTAGTATGGGACTCGATGCCAACATTGTTGGCGATATACCCACTAAAGAATCGCTTACATGAAAGGCTCGTGACGGAGACAAGGGGTTGGTACCACAACAACCTCTATTTTTGCATTACGGTTTCGTGGACAGAGCGCACATTGCAGTCTGTTCCAAGTAGTTTCATTAAGTGTAGTGGGCACTGTTAGGCCCCTCAAGTTTCAGGTTGAGTTGCTGGGGCCGTTTCTGCTCGCTCAAAGATATTGCCACAGTTTTATGTGGGGCTAAACGAGGCCCATGCGAAGCGAGCCAGGTGACGATGTCTTCCAGGACGTCACGTGCTGTCCTTTCCTGCTTCAACAGTGCAGTACTGTTCACGGCGTTACTCGACACAATCATTCATCATTGATTCACTCATGTTGAGTAGCATATTAACGACATATAACAGATAAAATAGGTAGAAGAATAGTAGTAATTTAACAACAACATCACAACTCTCGAAGTGGTACGAGTATATGTTAGGATAAAAAGGTCTCATAAACGGGCTAATTCATTCAATGATTGCACAAAGGGGAATTCTGCAGGATGATATTTAGTGCAGACTTCCCCGCAACGGTTACAAACACAGTTGTCATACTTGTCATGATACTCAGACCGTCTACGTAGGGTGTGGTGAAAACCATGCACAGCGTATCGTGTTATCACATGTCTGTTAGTACGGTCCGGTCCCTTCCACTCCGCGTTTCTCATTGCGCTGGTGTTAAAAAATTCCGGATCGAGTTTGGCCATTTTTACTTCCCATCTTCCAATGCATTCGTCAAAGGCCGCGGTGCGGGGAGGTTAAAACAGCGCCTCAAATCTTCCGTGACGAGCGGACAATTTGCGAGTAAGTAAACGAGTCGGTTTCGTGTTGACGTGTGGAGTCCTAGGGTCCGTTTAATAAGGGCTGCTTTTACTTAGTTTAATTGATCCAGGTTTCTCACGGTCAGATACTCCCATATTAGGTCAATTCCGTAAGTGGCGACAGGAGCAACTTTCAAGTCGAAGAGGCGGTTGGCCGTAGCGAAAGATAGACGCTGTGGGCTTTTGATAGACGTTGCCGCTATCTGGGCCTTCCTACATCTCTCCATAACGTGCCTTGAGAACCGCGCCCCGTTGTACGGCAGTGTTAGCCCTAAATAGGAAAAGTTGTTCTTATAGGAAAGAGGGCAGCTTCCAATGTGAAGAGTATCGTCCCGTGCAATTCTGCCCCCTCGACTCGACCAAATCGACCTTGCCGTAGACAATGTTTCATAGAGTGGAGCCCTGGGTGACGCTTGCGGTAACAGGGTATGACATGCTGTTGCAACATGTCGGATGCGAAAGTGTTTATAAAATCTAGCGATGTATAAAAGCGTGCTAGTGCGTCATTTGTGAAGACAATAAGATAGACTTACAATCGTTTTTGTGTTATGTAGGGATTGCCAAGCGGTGCAATTGTGTCTCTTACCGAGTACTTCCATGGCGTTGGGCTACGGCTAAAATACTTTAAATTGCGTCAGTAACAAATGGCCTGAGCAAAAGCCGTGTCGGTTCTGCGAGATCGCTTTCTTCATTCTTCGTCCAGTTTTTTTTATTCAGTCGTATAAAAATAACATGTTTGGACACCTTATATAAATTAGTTAGAACGCTATTGGGTAGGAAAGTGGAGGGTCTTTTTAGGGGATCCGGTTTAAGAAATCAAGACCGGGTGGGTCTTCCTCTAGCAGTCGGGAAAAGTGTCTAATTGCAGAATAGCCTTTATAATTTCCAAAAACAAATAGCTAAGTGAGTTCCGAGTTAGCATTTTAACTACTTCTTCTGGAATGCCATCTGTGCCCGTTGCTTTTCGCGGCCGAACTTTCCTAATGACCATCTTCACTTCATCAATTGTTAATGGAAGGGTAGTCTAGTTATCTGGAGTCGGCTCTTAAAAAGTTTGAGAAAACAGCCTGCTGATAGCATTCTAAGCTATGTCGGACGGTAAGTGGTTGCCCCAGGGTTTATACATCAATTCTTCATATGGTTTCACTCTTGTTGAGTAGCATATAAACGACATATAATAGATACAATAGATAAATTAAAAGTAGTAATATATCAACAATCAACAACTCTCATAAGCGGGCTAATTCACTCAATGATTGCACAAAGCGGTAATCTGCAGCATGATATTTAGTGCAGACTTCCCCGCAGCGGTTACAAACACAGTTGTCATACTCGTCATGGTACTCAGACCGTCTACGTAGAGTATGGTGGAATTCATGCGCAGCGTATCGTGTTATCACATGTCTGTTAGTATGGCCGGGTCCCTTCCACTCTGCGTTTCTCATTGCGCCGGTGTTTAAAAATTCCGGATCGAGTTTGGCTATCTTTACTTCCCATCTTCCAATCCATTTGTCAAAGGCCGCGATGCGAGAGAGGTTAAAACAACGCCTCAAATCTTCCGTGAGGAGCGGACAATCCGCGAGTAAGTAAACGAGTCGGTTGGAAGTTGACGTGTAGATTCCCAGGTCCGTTTGAACAAGGTTGCTTTAACTTGATTCAGTTGATCCAGGTTTTTCACGGTCAGATGCTCCCATATTAAGTCAATTCCGTGAGTGGCGACAGGAGCAACTTTTAAGTCGAAAAGACGGATGGCTGTGGCGAGGGATAGACACTGTAGGCTTTTGATAGACATTGCCGATATCAGGATCTTTCTGCATCTTTCCAGAACGTGTCTTGATAACCCTGTCCCTTTTAAGGCATTGTTAGTCCCAAATAAGAAAAGTTGTTCACGTGGGCAAGAGGGTAGCTTCTAATGTGAAGAGTATCGTCCCGTGCAATTCTGCCCTCTCTTTAGGAATTTAAGTGCTTTCGTTTTAGCAAGATTAATTGTTAGCCCGAGACCCGTGACGGCTGTGTGGAGCCTCGCTAGCGCCTGTTGAACTTGAAAACGACTGCTCCCATAAATAACTAAATCGTCTGCGCAGAGTAGCACCTTGACGAGATCTCATGATCCTCGGAATTGTCTCGGAACCTCGAACAATTAAACCGCGTCAAGGCCTCCTTCCTTAAACGAGCTCTGAGGTCTACATCTGACGGCTCCGAACCGCTACGTATATCTCCTCGCGGACACACCGCTGCTCTCTGAGGACCTGCAACGTCGCTTCAATCTACCCGTGACGAAAGCCTTTCTTGCAAACCGCAGGGATTGGGAGGACAAAGTGGCGGACATTGACGTAGAGTTACTTAACACGGGGGCAATGAGGAATAGTGGGTGGAAAGGAACACATAGGCTAAACAGACATGTTGTGACCCGATTCAGCCATTCATGGTTTTCACCACAAGCTCTGTGCGGAGCGGGGTTTCCATGACCCTTGCGAATAGTTGTAAATGCTCTAGATGTGGGAGTTTCTGTGATAGATACCTACGCGGCCTAACTGCCCCCTAGTACAATCGCTGGGAAGCCTGGCAAGCTGACTTGGCTGAAATGTTTTTATTCCTGAAATGACTCTAGTCTTGTGTTGTTACCCTTGTATAAGTACATGGATTTTTTTGACTAAGTATTTGACTGCTACCTACAAAGTTGAATAAATGAAATTGATTGCCATGTCAAGGAATTGTTTCGGAAGGTCTTTTAGGAGTACAGAGAAGAGAAGCGGGCTCAGATTGTCCCCCTGAGCGAGCCCGGTTATTTGCGAAAATGCTGGCAATTTCGAGACACTATCGATGGTCACACAGTTATCCTGATAGATTGCCCCTACAAGATTGAGGATTTTAGAAGGGACGCTAACCTCAGACAGCATATCGAGCACGCGATAACGGGGAGCGGTGCCAAAAGCAGCCTTGAAAACCGCGTACAAAGATTGACCTTGTCTAGAGAGGTTCTCTTTAACACTCTCCAACAGAATCCCGCACGCTGTTGCCGTCGAGCGACCCCTCTCCTTGATAACAAGAAGGTTAACCGAGGAAGTCGGTTAACCTTCTTGTTATCAAGGAGAGGGGTCAAAGGCAGTCGTTGAATAAGGCCGTCCAACACGGCGCAAACAGGAACGATCCTTTGAAATGTTCGTTTCGAATATCTTTCTGTCCAGAGACCTTATTAGAGCACAGCCCCTTCAGAGCTTGCAGGATTTCTCTTCCAGCAGGACGTTACTCTGCTTTGTAGTCGTTTCGTCCCAGACAGCAGCAAATAACGGTATTACGCGTGGGATTGTGCCGCCGAACCGAGAATTGAAGAATCTCTACAAGGAGGTCAGCGTACTGCTCTACGTCCAGGGCCTCGGTAATCGGGAGAACCTCATGAGAACGTTCCAGCAAAGCTAGAGTGTCCAATTTTCTCGACAAAGGCACCTTTCTGGGGGCTCGTATTGGGTCGTCTGATATATTTTACATACATTCTAATGCAATGGAGATGTGTGCGCACAGGAGATCGCCTTGTCCCAAGGAATTTCTCTCGCCCATGTAGCTTACTCTGTCTCGGCTTATACTGACCGCAAACACATCAATAACCGAGCTTCAGGGCTTGTACTGGACTTCGTCACACAGCCACTGCCAGCTGCCAGCACCCATTTTGCTCGTCCTGGGTTTCTGGACAAAAGCGACAGGCTTCCCTTCCGTATGGCTTAAAGGTCTGGGCGGTGTCGAGCGCGCCGGCGACTGAGTATACGCCTAATTTCGTTGTATCTTTTTCGTGCCTCGGCTATTCGAGTATTCCACCAGTACTTGGGGATCCGCCTAGCCACTTTAGGATGCAGAGGGCGGCTTGCTGCTCTGCAGGCGTCCCGTAGCATACTCGACACTGTTTGTAGTTCAACGTCATGCAGCACAAGCGCAGCGAGATGCAATCTCCTGTTGCAGTGTCTCCAAGTTTATCTTTAGACTCAGCGTGCGGCATTTGGGAGGAACAACAAGTACCACCACTTACTTATACTGCGTTCACCGCCATGACATAAATCCGTTGCAACTAGCCAGGTCAGCGGCTTGCCACATTCTGCTGTTGGTGGCTACATACGGGCCGGGGAACAAGCAGACAATTGCCTCGGTGACGAGGGGAGCTTGCCTTATAGCAGCCGCGTGCCTTGCATGTGTATGCACGCGCTACCGTGTACTGGTATGAAAGCATGTATATATATATGGTATACACGTACAATACGTCAATACATACGTGTAGACGGCAAACGGACGTATGACCGCCATACTTGTTGCAGTACGTACGCTCCGATGAGTCGCTCCTGCACCGCCGCTTGTATGATGGAGCAGGAGAAAAACAGGGTGAGGAGAAGAGGAGAGAGGGAGATAGGAACAAACCTCGACCGAATGCCTGTGAATAAAGCCTTTGCTTGCCCAGGCACCAGTTCACAGCTCTTCACCGTTCACGAGTGAGTAAAGTAGGGTTGTAGTAGTAGGAGACCAGTAGCAATAGGTGCTGCTGCTGGTATTGTGGTTGTTGTCCTTGTGTTTGTACTAAAGCCCTTGTTGTTGTAACAATAAAAAGTGCTGTTGTTGTAGTATTACTAGTAATATTCGTTTTAATTAGTCGTTGCGGTGGTTGTGGTGGAGGTGGTGGCACAGTGGCGCCCGAGGCAACACCGTAAGGAGACATCGCTTGTCTCCTTTACGGTGTTGCCTATGGCTACTGATGGGCACCCCGTTGGGTCACAGTTGCTACCTGTCGATGCTACGTCGATTACGTCGAGTCCTACTGAAGCATCGACTACAAGGTTTACTGCGTGCGTGCTAAAAAAAACTTCGACTGCGTCTAGCAGAAGCGGGAAAGGACATGAAATAAGGACGAAGCTGTGGCTTCGTTCTTCAGCGTCGGCAGCGGCTGTGGCCGCGTGTTGTCAGACAGAAAATGTCGTTAAAGTGCAACTTGCACAAAGTGCTTCACTTTGAAATTTGGCGGTTTGTCGTTCGATTATCGAACAACAGGCGAACTACGCCTGCTGCTTCGACCGACGCCTCGCTTCTCCTCGCTGGTCTCTCAGTGTCAGGCGCTTCGCCGCTGCCACGGCATTGGCAAACTCTGGCCTCTGCAATATCCACTTCTTCGTTGTCATGCCGTTGACGTTACCGCTACGTCAGTTTATCGGGTGGGCGGTCGCACTCTAGTAGCGTGGATCGCGTCCGGCCAGACTAGCAGCCCGATTCGGCTGAAAGGCGCTAAAATGCTTCTGCTTATTGCTCGCTTGCTTACAACAACGCGTCTTTCCAGGAGCAGAGGATTACGGTCGGACGAGTGAACGTATTCTTGAAACCCGAGCTTCTCTTTTTCTCTCAGTGTTTTGTCGCTTTCTTCTTCTTCTTCGTGTTTTGTTTTTTTCCTCTTCATGTCTCCTTCTCTGTTTCTACTTTTTCTTGCTTTTTCTGATGTCGTCGTTCGATGACGACAGGAGCAACCAACCAACGAATCAACCAACAAAAGAACGCTTTGCTTCGCTTTTATCCTCTTTTGGTTCTAATCCAAGCACCTTGCCCGCCTGCCTCTTCCCACGGTTGCTTCTTTTTCTTCTCTTCTTCTTCTTCTAGTGGGACAGCGAACACGAGCGGAAACGAAAGACAGGGAAAGGGAAAGAGAGAGCCAGAGAGCGGAAAACACCCAGGATGGCTAAAAGAAAAGAAAAAAAGAATGCTTGTCTTCCTTCCTTCCTTCGTTCGCTCCTTACCAGGACAGCCCACAAGCTTATGGACTGTCCTGGCGAGACTCTTTTGCTGCAACATTTCCCTACGTCTTTGCACTCAATGTTCAGCGTGCCAATCCTCGCAGGGTAGCCGCACCAGCCGTCCTTTGCCGTTTCGCTGCCGTCGTAGATGCCGCCACTGTTACTACTACTACTACTACTGCTGGCGCTGGCACGGTTACGAGTGAGCGGGTGGGTGGGTGCTCGTGGGCCACGGCCACCTCGACAGGAATGCAATTTGCTGCTACTTCGGCGGGAGTGGTACTATTGGTGGTTGTGCCGGCGCTGCTGTTGGTTTCCCATGCGGTCGAGCGGTAGAGTTCGGTAGCAACACCAGCGACGTTCCCAGCATCATCGTCATCACAATTATTATCATCACCATCATCATCATCATAATCATCACCACCATCAACATACCACTACCATTACTACTACTCTCATCATCAACACCATCATGGCCGCAACAGGGCTTGCACGGTACTTCTTTAGAAAAGGGACGCGTAATAGAAGGGAATAGAACGCGGGTACAGAGGAACCGCGGAGTTGCTGTGGGCTGGCCGCAGCCGCTGGTTCCTTTTATCCTCAGGAAAGGAGATGGAGGCGGACGAGAAGCGGATGTTCTTTTCGTAGATTCCCTTCTTCTTCTTTTTTCTTCTTTTCCTCTTTTTTTCCTTTTCCAGTTCTCTTTATACTTCTTCTTCTAGGTGGCTAGGTAAGTACGTAGGTAGGCAAGTAGGTGGCTGGCGCGCTTCCCAGCGAACCAGCCAGAGCTGTTCTTGCAGCTGCTGACCGCGTTTCTTCGCGCAGTTCTTAAGGCGCCACGGGCATTGCCAACGGCGGCGTCGTCGTCGTCGTCGCCGTTTCTGTTGCCGCGACCGCTACTTCCGGAGACCTCGGTCATGGTTAGCGGCCACCAAGCATAAAACCGCCGACTTGAATCAACAAGCTGCCACTGGATACTGTTCTATACTTCAAGGGCGGCCTGGTTACCCCCGCCGAACCGCCACTATTGTCATCAGCGACATCGTCATCGTCGGCTGTTGCTGCCGCCTGTTGCTGTCTCGCACCTTCCCACTCATCTGTCTCGGTCGTTGCTATCCAAAATGGCAAACTCACCAGTTCCACCAATCATCACTGGCGTTACGATAAGACAGTCAGCCTTATCAAGCATTCCTTTTTTCCCAGAGTGAGGACATCTCACCGCCGCCGCGGGCGGCAAGAGAAGCCGCTGTTGCTACTGCAACTAGTACTCTGACTGCCGCTACTGCTACTGCAATTAATATTCCTTTAATTATAACCACTATGCCGCCATCAAGCGCCGTATCTTTAGACGTTCAGCGGGAAAACTGTCAGACCCTTTAGCCCCTTGCCTGCCCTGCCACTCTACCGTCGAGCCACGTCCAAGCACAAGCTCAACACACAGGCTCCGGCACGCACGCCTGCATGCATGTACACATAGTTTGAAACCTCGTGCACCTGTACATGCGCTGACAACACCGCCCTGTCGATGTAATAGACCGACCGACCGGCCGACCGACCAATACAGGCAGTTCATTTCGTGTTTTCCGCACCGCACCCCACCGTACGGGGCCCCTTCGTCCATGTTTCACGTTTGCCCCCGTGCCTCTTGTTTTCCCAATCTCTTGCTTTCTCACTCTCTCTTTTGTTCATGCTGTCCATTTTCTCATCATTCTATAATGCACTGTGCGGCCTGCATTTCTCGTCGCTCTCTAGGCGGACGCATAGCCGCCATTGCTGGATTGTTCCCAGCCAGCCAGCCATCCTGCCTACCAGCCCAGTCGAGGTTGGCAAGGCGTATGTAACTAAGAGGACAGCTGCGGGGGCGGCGCCACTAGCTGCTCTCGAGCTCGAGAATCGCCGCCAGCAGCAGCAGCACCAAAAGTAGCCGTACTATTCAGTAGCATGCGGTCGTTCCCACCAGAGGTGGTGAGGCCGTGAGCAGCCGTGCAGTGACCGCCTGCTTAGCCGGTTGCCCTGCACTATGCTCGGTAGTTCACTAGGTATATGCTTTCTAGTCTTGAGGACTTAAGCAGGTCTGAGAGAACTAAAGACCGACAAAGGAGGAGGAGAGAAGGTAGAGAGAGGGGGGGAGAGAGAATGCAGAGAGAGAAGGGAAAAATCGAGGGAACGTGGAGTCCAATTCCAGGTGGAGTAGCAGACTCGTGTTGGCATCAGCAAGCCTGCTGGCCTGGGTTAGCGGCCATCTGTCCGCTACCGTGCGGTTTGCGGCCGTGGCCTGCTACGCGTGCTGTTTCATTTCCTGCTACTCTAAGGGTCGGCCTGTCTACTCACAGTTCTCTTCCGCCGCCGCCGCCGTCAACAACAACAACAGCAGCAGCAGCACTTCGACATGCACGGCGGACGACGACGGCTTCAATAATGACGGTCAATAAGGCCTCATCGTCCTCATCGCAACGAAGAGGAATAAGGATGGTAATGGTAAATGGCAAAATATAGTGAAATATTTCATTAGTACGCTAATGTTTTGTTATGTTGCTGCTGCTGCGGTCGCTGCCACTGCTGTTGGCGTTGGTGGCGGTACCGATAATTTTTAAAATAGTAATTGTATTGAGCATGGCTAGTAGAATGATGGTGTAAATGGTGACAGATGCCTTGACCTTGTTGCCGATTATCACACCGCTATTCCCGCTATTCTCATCTTCACGATCACGACCGTGTTTGTCACCCTTTTAGGAGAGGGGCGCGTAGGCCCAGAAGAAGGGGCACACAAGACAACACTGGTTCAAAGTGTGCTTTGTCATCGAGTATTGTGTACGTGGCTTCTCGGCGGCTGCCTGGCACAACGGCCATTGCCACTCGAATCGTGCATATCCTTGCCGTCGCTACTGCATGCCAATGCAGAAAACGCCACTTTGTACTACGTTCGTTTCCCGGGTCACTGCTGCCGACACATGTCCGCCCTTCTCACTGTTTGTAGTAATGTGTTCCTGTTTGAATCACACTTTTAGCGTTCGTTGCGCTTCACGCGCTTTACGGTAGAATTGTCAGTTCTGATTGTGCGAACCATAGATTCTACACAGCGCAATATGACCTTACTCCGCTGCATAAACATTAAACCTCTACACAGGACTAACAAACATGATCAGAATAAAGGAGGAAATTGAGGAGGTCGTTTTTAATTAAAGGCCTTTCTCTTATCCCTTATGGGCTTGGGGCCTACGATAAGGCATATCTTTAACGCGCCGATGGCCTGACATGTTGGGTATCTAGGGTTTCCCCAGCAGTCCTTATGGCAGCATGAAAGCTAACTCCTAGTAGTATCATTCTGTTCTCAATAATCTTGTTGTTTAAATCTTTTTGGGACACCCTAGATTTTGTGAGACGATTGCAAAGATGATCGAAATGACTAATATAGACGAATGTTCGTCACGCCAGCAGGTTAGAATTCATTGAACGATAGAGAGTGTAAGTGGTAAAGGTTATATATCCATAAATGTAGGCCATATATATATATATATATATATATATATATATATATATATATAGAGCTGTTTTTTCGCGTATTTATTGGTGAATGGACACATCAAGATTGAATTTAGCCGTCTGAACAATGGTTATCTTAAGCACGTCGCAGTGTGCGATATCGTCATATATCCGTTTCGATCATCCGTTCGTTCTAGTTGTCACCAGACTTGCTAACCTCATTAGCAACCCTCTGTCTCTCCCTTTGTTCGCCTTTCCTTTCCGGCGGCTCTCCCCCTATTACTTTCGCTTGTCGTCGATGTAACTCCCCGGGGCACAGGTCGACACAGGTGTGGCCAAGGCCAAGAAGCTTGCATAGCATCTGCTACAATACACGCACGCATACACAAGAGGGAGAGAGCAAAGGGACTCAACACATGTTGGCGCAGGATGGCGCAACATGTGTTCTCATAGAGTAGGGATAGATAGATTACCCGCATTCCTACGCGCCTGGGTGTATTTCCATCGTCGGTGGTGTATATATATATATATATATATATATGTGTGTGTGTGTGTATATGTACACTGCGCGATGCAAGCGTGCCGATGTACGGCTGTCGTTGCATGCGTAAGTAATAAGTGTTGGCGGGGCTTGTTCTGTTGTGTCAGCGCGCTAGTAGTAACAGTTGTAGTAGCGAGTATTAGTAGAAAGTATTTCTTGTTTGTTCTCGTCGCTTTTCTCCTCGTTTCTAGGAGTCCGCAAGCCAGGCTGCGTGGGTAGGTGAAGGGTGAATAAGTCTCGTATGTCTCTCGTGCGGCATTCGCTGTTGGTTGTTTTTCCGTTTTCGCCTCGGTTGCATCTGTACGACGACACGGTGTCTGTTGTCCTTCTGTCGCTGTTGACAATAACAACAACAGCAACAATAACAACAACAACGACGACGACAATAGCAACAATGATGACAACAACTACGACAACAACAGCAACGGTATCAACAAATACCCCTACCGTGGGCGGGGCATCGTTTTCGCCCCTAGTCGTCGCCGGCTGGTGAGTGGGTGACAAAGTTGCTACTGGACAAATATTTAGATGAAGGCAGCAGCAGTAGCAGTGAGACAGTGAGATAGGGCACGCATCACATACACATAATATACGCACACAACACATATTATACAGGTAAAAGTGAGCTGCCGAGATGGAAAGTTTGTGTCGTACGCGGTCGGCGATGATCGGCCGATGACCCGACGAAACACCTCCCCCCGATAGGTCGGGGGTGATAGATGCCGAACAACGTCCGACCAGCCGGCAGAGCAACCGACAACCGACCGACCGACACACTGACAGACCGACGACATAATCGGGCAACGAGTCAGCAACATGACATGTGTGGTCCCGCCAGTCCTGGTCCTGGCCGGTCCTGGTTTGGCATTTGGCAAACGCAGTATTCATGAAGAAGCTGTTGACGACGAAATCGACAGCGATAGCGGTAACAGCAGCCGCAGCAGCAGCAGAAGCAGCAAGAGCAGCCTTTGGCAGCAGAAGGAGGAGGAGAAGGAGTGACTTTACATGCGGGCCACGAGCTCGGTGAGGGACGGCGCGAGCATGACACGAGAACCAGGGCAACAACGAGCCGCAACCTTTGGCCACAACAAATAGCAGGCCAACGAAGGCCAAGCGGCGAGGACCAGGGTAGCGACGAAGAGCATCGCAGCAACAACGACAAGGATCAGGGCAAAAGCAACAAAAAACATCAACAACAACAGCAACAACATCAACACCCACAACAACAACAACACCACCACAACAACAACACCGACAAGGATGATGAGAGCGGCAGTGGGAACATGATGCCTGCCTACCGTGAACAATGTTATATCGTCGCCAATCGCATGAGTGTTCTGCATCTGTGACTGCAACTGCGTCACCAGCAAATGGCGCCAACCAGCCGGTACCCCTACACGCCTAGCCACGCGCCAACGTGATGGCACCTCGCATACGGACTCGAGCAGGAAGCACATGGTTGACGGCGAGGCTGTTGTTGCTCTTATTGGGCTCGTTCCTGCAGATCCTACTACTACTACTACTACAACGACTGCCGCTGCTGCTGCTGTTGTTGTTGCTTTAGGGCGCGAATCACACGAAGCAGTCGCAGACTTGGATGCCCACTTGCGCCCGACATAATCAGGGTTAAGTCGTGTGATCTGGGGGGGGGGGCTGGCTTTGTCCTCCCACGGGCCGTATGTGGGGGCGGCGATACTGGAGAGATCATCCTGGCAACATTAGCGGTACTAGTAGTAATTGTGGTAGTAGTAGTAGTAGTTTGCTGACTAGGGGGTTTGAGTTTTTGAGACGTTAAAAACTCAGACCCCCCCAATCACCCCTTTGACTGAGGGCTGACCTTCAGCCAAGATGACCGTCCACGGGACTGCTTTTCGCATTGCTTCATACTTCTTTAGTTTGCTCTAGTATAGTCGTCCTCGTAGTTATCATAGTATTGAGACATTGTTATAGTGGCCACAGTATGAATACTACAAACATGTTAATGTACCCTGCATGCAACTGCATTTAATGTATCCGATCCATATGAGCTGTAGCATTGGCGAGTGTATACACACGTACGAATGAATGCATATATATATAATGTGCGTAAGTTTCGAGCTACCTGCATGTATATATATATATATATATATATATACACAACAACTACTGCACTATGCATGAAATAAGAAAAATAAGAAACGCACGTTGGGGGTAGGAGTGAATGTGCACCATGTTTGCAATGCTGCTGTGAAATTCAAGCGGGGGATTCTGGAACGCCGCGCCGGGTGCAGGCCGCCGCCGCCGCCTCCGTCACCGCTTCGAGTATCGGGGCAGATGGATCAGGACTACTACTGCTGCTGCTGTTGTTGTTGCAGGGCGGCGGGGGAGGCCGGCTGGGGTTGGCCGACCAATCGTTGGGGAAGAGCTGGGGGCGTTGCAGCAGATGTGTGTGTCGACCTGCAGCTGCGGCCAGTACTGGACTCATTCTTGGCGGCTGGCTCTCGTTTGGTGTCCCACGCTACCCCCAGTTCCATGCCCTCTGCATCATCCCTATTTGCTCGCGGTCGTTGTCGTCGTCGTCGTCGTAGTAGTCGTACTCATCATCGTGCCCACCGCCTCTCGCAGTGTGACCGTTTTTCACCTTGTTTAGGTGTGACACTTCTCATCTCTCTCCCCCCTCTGTCTCTCTCTCTCTCTACCCATCGCTATATGTAAAGCTCTCTCCTGTGGAGGCTGTTCCTCTACCCCCACTTTCTCTTTCTTCCTATTCCCCCTCTCTCTCTCGCTCCCCACGTCTCACATCCGCACCCCCTTCTCTCTATTTGGTGGTGGAGCGCAGATGTTGCTGTCGGTGCCACTGCGCCGTCTGGTCGACAGCAGGCTATAATATAAGGCTGCGATGCAGGATAGCACCATGCCGGTGTTATCAGGCCAGACTAGGTGCCAGACGCACGGCTGTGCCACCTTTTGTTGTTGTCGTCGTCGTCGTCGTCGG
>QVRM01000487.1:0-39330 GCA_003439945.1 Dermanyssus gallinae
ACGTCTGCTTGACTTTTTTGTCCCGACCAGTTCAGCCCATGGCGCCCGTAATGGAAGTCGCCTTCCACCTGCAGAGACCAAAGGCAGCATCTGCCTCAATAACTGTGCTTCGCGTCGATTTTATATGACTTCAGGCGTTTATACAAATCTTTCAGGATCAAATCCTTGCTGAATGTCCCTGGGTCTCTATTGCGATAGGTACGATATAGTAACTATTCTCATAAAAAATACACCAAGTCGGAAGAGGCAAGAAAGTTCAATACAATTACTTGATCTCCGGCAAAAAATGCATAACATACCTTTGACAAGCCTGAGTTTCAAGGTCGATTCCAACAAGGATGCGGCAAGGACCACCATTATTTATGGCGCATTTTAGTCACCACACTTTAACCAGTGCCGTAAGCGATGTCCACCAAACTGCTCAACCTGTAATATAAAATTTCTTACACAGCGTATTACAACGTGTGCATTTCATATTACCACATTTCAACAATTAATGGAATTTTGCAGACACGACTATCGCCAGTGTCTGTATACTCGTATATATATATATATATATATATATATATATATATATATATATATCTATATATCTATATATATATATATATATATTGTAGATAGACAGTACTCAATAAGGCAACCTGTCTCCTTGAGTACTATATATATATTTACGAGTATTTGCCCACGTTGCTTCTACCGGGCAATCGAAGAGATTGCCATCGAGCGTGTGCAGGTGACAGCAGACGCGGTGATGGCGACTAACAGTAGAGGTCGCATGAGGTAGTGTTGTAGCAAGCAATGCCAACGCAAGGCCTGGACGAGTGGAGCACCCTCAGTAATGAGCAGGACACATAGAGCGCGCATCCCCGGTAATGCTGTATGATTGCCGAGGTATAGCCGTACTGGTGCCGCCGCCGCCCGTCACCGTAGTCGTCGAACAATGTGTCCTCACCATCAGCGCGAAGGACGCTCGAGAGACCGGCTGCACCTATGCGGGTGAGGACTGATGGCCCATACCACGCCCCACCGTGGACACCTCGAGAAACCTCTGCCATGAAAATCCGCGGCTGGCCCTGCCGTAGCGGCCCCCCTCTTCCTTATTCTTACGGCGGCCTCTTTGCGGAGTGGTAGACGGACCTGGCGTAGAGCACGAGCGAGATCCACTTTGGCAAAAACTACAGCCGCCCCAGCCCCGCCAGTAGATGCAGCTTTTGCTACTTCTGTTACTGATTTGTGTCTACCACCAGCGGCTTAGTTTTGTTGTTGTTGTTGTTGTTGTTGCCGTTGCTGCAGCTGTAACAACAACATCTGTGGTCTTCTGTCCCTAGTCTCTAATGGCTAGCGAAACAAAACAACGTATATATCGGGGAGTGAAGAGAGGCGACCAGTTGTCATAGGCTGACCACCCACCCTATTTTTCCGGCTTGGGTTGTCCTTCTGATTGTTGTATTTATCACTTTTAAAGTTTTTTTTAAACTTATTTATATTTATATATGGAAGAAGAAATACCTTAACGCACGCCCAACTGACCCTATCGGTGGGTATTTTGGGACTTTGTTAGAGCCATATACCCACTAAAAACTCCTTTTGGCCTTCATAGCCCAGACATGCTTGGAATACCCCTTCTACATAGAAATAGGTTCGGCTCTTGCTAGTTAGCGTCTACTCCTTTAGTCACAGAGTAGGATTCGTCGAGGGCTTCCTCCTTCTCTCGGCGATTTTTTCTTGGCCATTATTTCTTGGGACAATATGGCACACTATGTTCCACCTGTCATCAGATTCGAACACTAGCTTCACTATGGCCTACAGGGAACACTGCTCCCTTTCTATGGCTTTATAGAGCCCCTGTTTTGCTTTATTGAAGCCTTGCCGTCTACACTCCGTTCGTGCCGCCATGTGATCATGTCCACTGTTCCGCACTAAACAGTCCGGAAATAAAGTGGAACCGCTACTGCTGAAAGCAGTCACAACTTCTAAGCACCTCGAGAACACCTTGAGTGCTAGTTCATGTCCGTGTGCGGCGAACATGTCTTCTTGTTTTAATTGTGTTAATTATTTAATTGTGTGTGAATATTCCACTGTGTCAGTCTAGCTAGTACAAACGTTGCAACTGTCGCTACATTCCTGTTTCCACGTATGCGTATTGCTAGTTACAACCTCTAAGTGATGTGGAGCAAACGCCGCGTGCAGGACTCACTGGCCAGGGCCGCCCTTCCTCAGACTGGCCACGTATACAACATCACCGAGCCCACTATAGAGATGAGAAATCTTTTTCTGCTGTCCCCTGCTTTCCCTACTCGGGGCAACCTTGCCTATAACTACGGTCTAGCATCGCACCCAGATTCTTTTCCTGCCAATCCGTTATTGCCACCTTTTTTCCCTCTCAGTCGTACCAGCTTTGCCCACAGACTAAGCTCTCACAGTAATTTAGGGTACACTTCGTAAAGTTAACGCAATTTATTTTTTAATAAAATTGTTTAATTTAATTTTTATACCTTGTGTCTAACGTGTAATGGTTAACCGCATAAATCCTGCCTTTCTGAAACGGGTAGTAAGTAGGCTTATTCAGAGTAAAGTGGAGTAGACAGGTCGACTAGGCATATAGCGGTACGTTTTGCAGTCTATGGATTTTACTGCGCACCCTGTCGGACTCATGGACCCTGGCCGCGAGCCAAGTGAAACATGCATTCGTAATAATGTGACAAGTTTTGTGCAAAATATCATGGCAGTGAGTGCCACACGCCACCTTGCACGCAGAACTGGCGCACACATCTTAAAATATTCATATCATATTGTATGTTTGTATTTACGCAACCTGGTATGTATATATATATATATATATACGGACATGTCTGGGTGGACACTCGACGAAGGATTTAGCGAGTGGGAAATGAAGTGGCAGAAAACCACTATCTCGTGATCGTCGATTGCATCGCTGAGTGGTGGGTGGCTTCCGGAATGAGACGGAAATGTACAGGCGACAGATCATATTTATGTGTGTCGACGATGGAGCCACAGCAATACACACCGGACGTGTCAAACTGACCCAGCGTTGCAGGTATCCCACATCTAGACTTGCACACCCACCATTACCATCCACTGCTCACGATCGTACTATTCTAATAATAATAATTGTTATTATTATTATTGCATTGATAATTACAGCTGTGCTCTTAGGTTCCATAGATAGTAGTAATTAGTAGTAATTTTTTTTAAACGTTTTTCCGCAAGGGTTATGCCCGTGTACGGTTTTTTCATGTCATGGCTGATGTTTAATTCATTCCGGCATTTATCTTGTGTAAAAATGGGAACCATGCAAACCAATTAAGGAGTGGCCGGTCTGGGTATCGAACCCAGGCCTCCCGAATGCAAGGCAAAGGCTTTGCCACTAAGCCATCTTGCTCGGTATTCGATCTGTTGTACTTTAAAGTACACTATTTTCCAGTTTTATTTTTATTTTCTCACTGTCTCTACTTATCTCTTTCTCTGTAGATCTCTCCCATTTTGTACTGTACATTTTCGTCACAGAAATAACGCTTTTAACTAGACATACCTGATATATAACTTCAATACAGTTGTCTTATTGTTGTCCCTTACTGTAGCTTACATTCCGTTAGTCTGTCTTTAGAAATAATTCCGCAATTCAATTGAAAACTTATACGGCTTGTAAGAGTGCTATCTCATCTAAGTTAGTTAACGTCGTTTGCAAAAGTTAATAATTCATCTTTCATTTTTTTTCATAGATTATTTAATATTCAATTTCAATTGTGAGGTTACAGCGATATATTGTGATTAACTCACTACACAAAGACTTGTGAGAAGGAACACTCGTGAGGAATGACAAACGCATTGTAGTGCTACATCAAGTATGTCTAGTTAAAAGCGTAATTTCTGTCATGGAAACGATTACAGTGTAAAATGGAGGCGACAAGCAACTAACAGATATTTATATATATATATATATATATATATATATATATATATATATATATATATATATTGTGAGTGATCGCCAAGGAGTGCGGACGTGTGCATGTCGAGCTCCGAGAAAACACGCCTATTCGTGTGTGTGCAGGATGGCGAACCTAGGAAGTGACATACCAGAGTAATGCTTGTAACTCAGTGATCAGTTTGGTGCACTGTGTGTGACTATGCGACAGAGGCACGAGCAGCTATGAGGCTGTTAGGATCCACACGACATGGTGAAGCAAAACGAAACCACCGGCGTAACGGTCCATAGCCTCCAAGCGGCACGCCGATGCCATTTAAATTCGAATTCCAACGGCTACTTAACTAAAATTTGACGTTAGAACAGCTAATCTACGAAGTGGCGCCAACAGTAATTTCAATAACTCATCGCGTGACAGCCACAGTACAACCAGACACCGCTTTGCTATTATTTGAGGAGCAGCAATAATAATAGTAATAATAATAATAATAATAGTAGTAATATAATAATAGTAATAAATAGTAGTAATAATAATAATAATAATATAATAATAATAATAATAATAATAATAATAATAATAATAATAATAGTAATAGTAATAATAATAATAATAATAATAATAAGTGAGAACGGTGACAGAATACACACGAGTAACTTTGCCGGATCCTTCAGAAGAATCTGGCCCAAGCTTCACACCTATGCAAAACCTTGCGACTACACCAAACCCCCTGGGGCCCAACAAAGTAACATGTCACCAATGCGGCCAGACCTTTGCTAGGCGAGGCCTCCGTAGACATGTCACAGTCAAACATGGGGGCGGGGGCACTATACCACTTCATGACGAAGCCGCGAATGAAGTCAATCCCGACCTCACGGAGTGCATCCAGGCCTTCTTCAAACATGGGAAGCTAGTTCGCATTTTGCCCAAGGTGGTTAGGAAGTCGGTGGCTGACGCACTGTCAGAGGTGTGCTTAAAAGTTGCCTTGGACAACGACGACGCCGCCTGGCTTGGACTTTTCTCCTTTGCCCCAGTTGTGCTAAGGTTACCGGTAGGCTGCAGAGATACACGCTCTTTGGCAGTGGTCATTAGGAAGAATTTGGTGGAGTTCCGGCGCGGTGTTCGACTTACAGATTTGACTCTCCTGCTGACCGCGGGCGAGTCCGGTGGTAATGTTGAACGAAAACATTCACTCACGCGAGCCGTGTCGGCCAAGATGTCAGACGGTGACGTGTCAGGGGCAGCCCGCCTTCTTCTGTCTGACGACGTTATGGTCGATGAACCAGCCGCCGCAGCGTCGCTACGGGAAAAACACCCCCCCGCGCAACTGAACTTGTGTTGGCCGTCTCCTCCGCCCTCACAACTTCTACCTTCTTCTACTTCAATCAAGGATGTTCGCTATGCGGTGGGATCATTTTCAAAGAGCTCTGGCGCCGGTCTGGATTTTATCAGACCTCGACTTCTACAAGACCTTCTCTCACCGACTCTCGGCTGCTCATCCGACGGACTTAGCAAGGCCCTCGCAAAAGTAATCGATCTACTGCGATGGGGAGCTCCGCATCCAGGGTGGTGTCCCCTAATCTTCGGAGCGAGGCTGTTTGCACTAAAGAAGATGGACGGCTCGTTTAGACCTATTGCTTGTGCATCGGTACTACGCAGGATCGCGGCAAAATTAGCAGTGAGGGACGCTAAAGATGTTATTAGCCTAGCGGTTGGGCCTCACCAGTTGGGTTTCTCCACCAAGGGGGGTGCTGAAATAATGATACACGCTACAAGGGCTTTTATTGATTCCCGACTCGATCCATCTGTGCTAGTCAAGCTTGACTTTAAAAACGCGTTTAACACCGTCAGGAGGGATCACTTGTTAAAGGTGGTCGGAGATGAGGCCCCTTCCATTTATCATCAGGTGAAATTGGCTTACGGTAATTCATCGCACTTGGTCTTGCCCTCGGCACTGCTCACTTCGGCTGTAGGGATTCAACAGGGAGATCCCCTTGCTCCCCCTCTGTTTTGTCTTGCCGTTAAAGACCTGGTTAACACACTTGAAAGTCCACTCAACCTGTGGTATTTGGACGACGGGGTCGTTGGAGGGAACATAAGTACGGTCTGTGAAGACCTAAAGAAGATACTTAGTTTTGCCGCATGCAGCGGTCTCGAGCTGAACCCAATCAAGTGTGAGGTTCACATAATCGGCTCAGATACAGCTGATATCTCCGAAATACAGAATCTACTTCCAGGCTGCCGCGTAACAGACGATAACCTGGATCTACTTGGCGTACCCCTGTTTTCTCGCCAACTTGGACCGACTATCGAACGCGGGAGAGAAAAACTCGAGCTTGGTCTCAACCGTCTTCCCCAGCTGGGTGCTCACCGGGGGCTGTACCTTCTGCGTTCATGCTTCTCCGCGTCGAGGCTGAACTACCTGTTCAGGGGAGTCAATACTTCAGCCTTCCCGGATCTTTTGGAGGAAATTAACGCGAAGATGTGTTGTGCGCTGGAATCTATACTCAACTTGAAGTTGCAAGACGATTCCCTAGTTCAGGCCTTCTTACCCGTAGCCAAGGGTGGACTGGGCTTGCCTGAAGCAAATTCGCTTTCAGTCGCAGCACACATCGCCTCCCTGCATTCGGCGACTAGTGGCGTTGAGTCTATTCTGGACCCCCAGGCGGTTGCGAACTCCAAGGCCACGCTTGAACAGATCCAGGACGACGCCATTGCATTCTGCGGGTCTCAACCAGAGACTCCTTCTCTTCAACGCGCGTGGTCAGAGCTGGCAAATGACGGTCGTTTGAGCGGCCTATGGGAACGAACAACCACGGCCGCTAGCAAAGCGAGGCTACATGCAGTCTCCTCGCCCGGTGCAGGTGCGTGGCTGCACGCCCTCCCGAGCCCTCAGCTGGGTACCCTCCTAGACGATGAGTCTACACGAATACTTGTCGGTTTGAGGTTAGGAGCAGAGCTAGTCTCTCCACACCACTGCAAATGCGGTGACGAGGTCGACTCCCTAGGCCACCATGGGCTTTCCTGTCCGCAGAGTTCAGGCAGAATTGCACGCCACTCGGCCTTGAACGAAACGTTTAGCAGAGCGCTGCGATCGGCAGGGTACCCATGCATCTTGGGTACCCTGCCTACATCCTGACTCCCTTTGAGCAGGGCCAAATGCTGGTGTGGGATGCAACTGTAACCGACTCTTTAGCCCCTTCAATGGTCGGTGCGGGCGCAGTTCGCCCTGGACACGCGGTAGCCCTAGCGGAAGCAGCCAAGTGCAGAAAGTATTCAGGCGTCTCTTACCCACACTTGTTCTCACCCCTTGCGTTTGAGACCTTGGGGGGGGCTGGGCTGCTCACGAAAGAAACTGCTTAATGATGTCGGAAAAAGATTGGTACTCGCTACAGGAGACAAGAGGGCGGGCGAATACTTACTGCAACGTCTGTCATTAAATGTTCAAAGAGGGAATGCCGCCTCGATTAGAGGTACCCTGGCTAGGTGGACCAGCCCTAGCCTGGACCTAATGCTTTGAGTTATGCCCCAAGCGGGCTGTGCACATGTTCTTACATCACAATTGTATATCTTATACACATAAATATATATATATATATATATATATATATACACACATACACACACATATATATATACATATATATATATATATATATATATATATTTCGTTTTAGGGTCTTTGTTCGATTAGCGTTTACATATCTCAAAATAAATAATTAAACATCAGTAAAACTTGAATTTAGCTATATATATATATATATATATATATATATATATATTAAAGACCAATAGGTATCGCAAATAGAAGATGTGCCAGGCCCGTAGGTCTTGCTGTAATATATATATATATATATATATATATATATATATATATTACAGCAAGACCTACGGGCCTGGCACATTTTCTATTTGCGATATATATTGGTCTTTAATATATATATATATATATATATATATATATATATATATATATATATATATATATATATATATATGCTATTTATATTATATTTACGGCTGCTTTTTTTATTATAACTAAGTGCTAATTGATGGCGCACATTAGTCGGGGTTAGTTGCGTTAAAAGCAATCACTCGTAAAGACACTAACTCGAAGAAGAGTGATTAACAGCAGACAACTCAATTAACGAGGCTAAGCGTATGGTGCTGTTCACCCGCCGCTTCCATTGCCGCCGCCGCCGATCACTGTCTGTGGTATTTTCTTGCTGTGTGTTCAGCGAGCGGATGCCCGGTCTGCACAACTGATCCACTAACGGTAGAAGCTGCCCCGGACGCCATGCCATGGACATTAAGATCGACCCACTCCTTCCAGGATCTCTTTACTTACCGATTCAGCGCGACGACGAGGCGTGAAGTCCTGTTACACAACAATAATTACAACAACAACAGTGCTGCGATGGCTGTACAACAAGTACAACACAAATCTAAGCAATCCAAAAGCAGGGTCAGAGTGAAATTAGGCGATCCAGCAATCGGGGACCCTAAATGAGTGTCTATTGTTGCCACCACCCATTTGGTAGTGGAAGAACTAGAGGCTAAATTCGCACCAAGGACGCAATCTAGTAGCGAAAAATGAGAAACATTTTGACCGAAACGACAACATAGAAAAGATTTTCATCAGCTCTTACCATCAAAGCCTCAAGTCATTCGACGAGGCCAATGTCTCAAGCAGACACTAGAGGCCTATGGATATCTTGCGCCTGTGTAGATGATTCAAACGTTTACGCAGGACCGGATTTGTAAAACAGCCAGTAAAAGTCTCTACACGTGTGCAAAATACGGACATGCTCACGTACAGTCAACACATCGGTGCCATTGATGTTATCACTGCAGTTCATATCCAAAAAATAAACGCACATATAAGAATGACAGCATGCATTGTATATTTCTGCATCTGTATAATAGCGTGTACAGATGACCGCCCGGCTAGACGTAAGTAGAGTTCTTGCGCATAACCTCGTTCCTCGACGACGAAAAGAACAAAGACGTTGCGGCCGCTCCTGCTTCCAGATATAAACTTGCCTACCACTAATGCTGTGCGCTTTTCTACACTGTTGCTTGTAAGAGTGTCGCTCATCGGAGAGTTCGAGGCATTGGAAGACGATGAGGTTCGACGATATATATGTATATATGCACGGCCAGATACGTGTATATGTCCAACTATGTATGTGCATATATGTACATCTAGTTATGCATATATATATATATATATAGAAAATATTGTGATGATTTATTAATCATTTACAATACGTTTGCCCACTTGGCAATGCCTATATATATATATATATATATATACATATACTATATCTTCTAATATATACAGCTTCACCACGAGAAATTGCAACGACTGTTTTCGCTGCATTTACAAATAATTATTTATTGCGTGCATGACTGCATTTATGCATATGTGTGTTGTAGATGTATTCATATGCATGTCTCCAGCAGATGCTTACTAACCACGCACCGTGACCGACCGAGTGGTCGCAATGGACAGCTGCGTAAACAGCAGGTGACGCCACTGCCACCTGTCCAGCCATCTAGCTGTGGATGCCTATTGCATAAATAGCACTGAAAGTGTCTGAGGCCACACATAGAATGTTCGTGCCTGCAATGTTTCATATACATACATACAGGGTGCCCAGAAAATGTTTGAGGAAAGATATAGGACATTGTAGAGCTCGTTCAAGCAACACTATTGTTTGCAATGGAACGCGCTCTCGTATAAGTCTTGTTTCGGAGTGAGAGTCATATTGCTAAAACTTGTAATACTGGTGATTACTAATACTTGTGATACGATCGTACCTACCCGACATAGGAGCACAAAGTAGGAAAAAAGCGCGCGATTTTACTCATCAAGTTCGAACTCGAAAATGTCGTTGCAAATTATAGCTTTTTCGAGCTCTCGGTTGTGAAAGTATATATATATATATATATATATATATATATATATATATATATATATATATATATATATATATACATATACATATATATATATATATATATATATATATATATATATATATATAGTGTCAGGTTATTTAACTAAGAATATAGAGTGTGAACAAATGGATGAATCAAAATGATAGACGTCTACAAAATATTATTTACTTAAACTTTAGGAGTCTCAATATATTACCTGTTGTCTGTACTATCTTCATCATTCAATATTAACATGCACGTATTCATAAATATTATATAAAGTGAACAGACCCTTTTCCATGAATTACTTACCGTCACCCCCTTAGGCACTAACCAATTTGTTCCACCTCAATGTCAGATGCGGACCCGGTCTATTCCCAGCCAAGCAAAATATTACATTCAGAAAGTAAATGGCTGCCGATGTGGCAGTTCTCGCATCGTCTGCTGATATACGATTTGCCTCCTGTACTGTAGAGCGGTACCCCTGCTACCTGGGCTTTTCAAGATTGCACCTTACTTGGCTGTTCGTAGGGATTAACGTACATGAAAGTAATGTACGTTCATAATTGGTGCTCATTGGTGCCTGCGTTCGCCTCGCCAAGGCCTCCACAGGTCGGTTTTGGTTGGAGCCAACAATTAGTGATGTACCACGCCATCCCGTTAAAATGAAATATTGCATGTGCATTCCCTTTATGTAGGAACAAATTAAGTCGCGCCGTAAATAAAATATATTAAAAAGATAAATATCACGTTTATTTCTAAGTTTGTCACACCCTAGTGTTGTTGGGTCGAATATTGATTCTACGGTTGCAGATACGCACAGGATATGAATGCAAGAAACGAACAGAAGGGGGAGAATAGCTTCTAGCTAATCTGACTTCTTTTTTTTTGACTACTGACTAGTGACGACTGGTGGCTCTCTTCCGAGTGTAATTTTCAGTTTCTTTGATGAGGACACCTTACTGGTACAAGGTGAGCAGGAAGTGTTGCAGGTAAGGCAAAATGTGGGAACCCCGCAAGGCGACCCATTGAGCTGCGTCTGCTTCACTCTTCTGCTTGCCGACTTTGTCGATTATGTTCGACAAGAGTTCCAGAAGGCCACAGTTGTGATGTACGCAGATGACATAGTGGTCGCTCATCATGACCTGGGTGCCATTAAGCGCATCACTTCTCTGGCGGCGGTGTTCCGTGTCTCAAGAGGGCTGGAAATATACGCCATGAAGACCAAGGCTATGAAATTCAGAAGAGGAGGTCGATTGCGTTGCGGCGGCCAATCCTTGGAATTCGTTAACTCTTTCCGGTATCTGGGGCTTTGGCTTCATTATACTGGGACGACCTTCACTGCTCACATCGTCGAGACAGCGCGCACAGCCCTAATCTCTCTCTATGGAGAGGTAGGCGATGCCGGCGACTGTCCGTCTCGACGGCAGTGGCGCTTTTCTACCTCAAGATTGTTCCTGCGCTGATGTATGGTCTTGACAGAGTATGGGACACCTCACTCGGGCAAACTTTGGTTTGCCTGAAAGGTGTTTGACAATGTACATGAAGCGAGTACTTTGCCTGTCAATGCGGCAAGGAGCCGCTTTGTGTACCTAATGTCAGGCTGTGCACCAGTTGTTGAGATAATTCGATTGAGGTTGAAGACGCCGCGTACAGTACCATTCGAGAGCCTTATCTCGGAATGGGAAAATAAAGTTGAACAAGTCCGACGAGAGGTCGGAGACCTGGATAGTTTTAGGGCCTCTTACCTTTGATCTGGTCTTGCATGTGACAATCGCCACGTTTATATCAGATTTATAGTTCATGGCTATCATTACCTGGTTTATTTGAATACAAGCTTGCACGAAGAGTACACAGACTGCGTCTGTCGACTGTGCTCTCAGGTGTGTACGAGGTTTCATGCGTCTGCCTGCCTGGCCCTTGCGGAGAGATCACTGCACTGTCTCTCTCGAATAACATGCCGCGAGCAGCTGAATGTATAATTAATTGTATAATCTGTATAATTATGTTATCTGCATACTCAATATGAGTGAAATAAATACGATGAGTATTCTATACAGCCAATGAATGTTGCCCGTGTTGGCTTGGACAGATGTTGTGTCTTGAGAGAACGATCTCAATTGAGCAGATATATCCGAGCACGATGGTATAGTGGCAAAGCTTTTGCCTTACATTCGGGAGGACTGGGTTCGAGACCCAGACCGGCCACTCTCAAATTGGTTTGCATAGTTTCCAATTTAGACAAGGTAAATGCCGGAGTGGATTAAAATTAGCCATGACATGAAAAACCGTACACGGGCAATAGACTTACGAAAAATCTTTAAAAAAATATAATAATAATAATAATAATAATAATAATAATAATAATAATAACAAAACTTTTAGTACTATTAAACAAATAGTACGCTTTTTAAATATATGCTAATAAAAAGTTGAACGCCCTACGTATATATATATATATATATTAACGAGGTTTATTCACGGAACTGTATTTTACGTTTAAGTTCTTGGTAAATAAAAAAAATCAAATGTATCAAACAACGTGGTAGAGAGTCACACTCGACAAAATTTAGTAATTTATTATCACAAGGACTTCCAAACAGCGTTAGTGGTAACGAAATAGTCCACTACTTGTAAAGCATCTTCATAATACATTCTGAAAAGAAATTTTCCAAGCCAAGTCGAGGGCACACCTGGTGTGTACTAACAATTCGCAATTGCTACAACATAGCCGAGTGCTTGAAATGGTAAACGTGCTCCTCCTCTTTGGCAAACCACGTTGTGGAAGCGCGAAGAAGCCATTGGGCCTAATAATAACCACTGTATACAACGCTTCTGGCCTGTTTTCATAGGGGAATATAGTACGACCGTTCTCTTCTACCGTCACGCACATCATTGCTACACAGCGTTGTTGCAACGTGGTTGGCATACCTGCTGCTCTTCAAAGGACTCCTTACTTCTTGGTCATTGCATCGAGTTCTACGTGCATTTTCGGTCGGCTCGGCCTTATATAGCTTAGCTTAGCGTAGCTCCGTTGGCATGCATGGCCCACAAATGTCCACTTAGTTGATAGACATGGCGCACGACGAGAATTCAGAGCCTATTGAGGCGTCGAGAATTTACTTATCGTGTGGCGATCACGCACGTAGAGAACGCACTTAAAATTCATACAGGCCAACTGGCAACTAGGTTTCCTGCATCGAGTCAGGGACTCAGTCTAATGCTTACGACTGTGCCCGCGTCACAGATCTCGTTTAACAAATAGTCCAGTGTCAGTCTCTTTCCAGCTTATAATTGTTCTCCGCGACGAGCATATATATACCATCTTATATACGAGCATATATATACCATCTCTATATATATATATACCATCTTGTAGCTTGACCATCACGTATGTGAATTATTTGGATGTAGATCCAAATTTGATTAGTTTAGATGGTTTGGCTAGAAGCGGGAGAGCTTGGTTGCTACCTTTTAACTAGTGCCAAAAGAAGCTTTACAGTGCTTGGGTGGTTAAATCGACTACCACCAGGAAGACGTTACTTGGCAGTTCTTAGATAGTTCGTTACACTACAGTTAAACTATTAGAGCATTTTTAAACTGCGTTGTTATTCTATTTTTACTTCTGTCGTTGTATCAAAATTCTTACCTAAGGGGGGTGGAAATGTGTAGCTCGTACGGTTTACATACCTGTTTCCCTTCTCTTAGGATCATGAGATCTGCTAATAGTCATACTTATAGTTGTTGGCAGTAATGACACTACTAACAATGATTATTTGACGTGACGTAGTTCACGATAGTAGGGAACCCAGAGAATACCAGACACCAGGGTATATATCTGTTTATGACCCCGTTGAACACGACGCACAATGATGTACGTACATCCCCTCGCTGACGGCTGAGGGTCGACTGCTGACGAAGGCAACAATACGAAGTCGAGCCAGAGTCTCTAAAGCTATGCGGAGGAGGACTGGAAAGAAGAGACAAAAAAGAAGACACCTTCTTCTCTTCGATCCTCTGTCTCCCTCGTTCGCGCTTGCTCGCCCTCATTCCGTCCTCATTTCCTGAGTGGCAATTTAGCCGCAAACGAAGTCCAAATGGCGGCAAGCAACAGCACGGCACGATTCTTCCTCGATGTCTTCGATAACATAGCAAATCAACGCGATCATGTAGTATTTGCACGTGCCGACACGAAAACGGATACGATAGCTGATGCTAACCAACAGAGACACAGCCGCGAAGCTTCGCATGCGTATAAACTGACAGGTTTCGTGCCAGAACAGGATATCAAGCAGGCTATGACGAGCGTCGTCGCACTAAGAAAAGATTCACAGACGAAACGAGACGAGGGGGGGCCCTTGGTGGTGGGGAATAAAGAAGTTGGGAATCTAAGATAAACGACATTACGGTCCCGACTGGCAAACCCTTTTCGCATCTTTGCTCGCTCGGCCTTGATCGCTGTACGATGGTACGGGCCGGCAGAACTAACACGGTGCCGTAACGTAGACGACGGTAGACGAGGGCGCCAGGCTTCGAGCTGGGCCTAGGACGATAAAAACAGAACCAAATAGGACGGTGATGCCGATTCTCGGGCTGTGCCGCTGCTGTTGCTGATCTCATTGTCATCCCAGCGTGCCGAAGTGACATTAAGGTAGAACGAACGAGACTGCCCGTCAACACTGCTCATCAATGGAGCGATCAATGGTAACGCGTTCTGATATGAGAGACGCATGCAAAAATAGCTCGACTTTCCTCAAGCCCAAATGCCCACATCAAATGCCTCCGGTTGACGTTAGTTCACGAGTCGTAGTCAAAATTCCATACCAACAACAACAACAACAACAACAAAAACAACAACAACTACAACAACAACATAAGAATACCTTTGTAGTCAATGGGCAGAAATGCAAGCGAACGACATATATAGTAACGTATCTGACGGGTGGCTTTTTGTTCCGATGCCTACACTCGTCCTTCTCCCCCCGATCAAGCCATTGAGACCACGGCCACTGCATCAATCGACATCTACCTCTACGATATATACTATAGCCACAGTGTTCACCGGATTGAGATCACTTTACGGCCTGGACGCACCGCTGGTGCGTGAAAGGCATTCCAACGAGGCTTGTCGTTTCGTATGACGAGGCACGCGTATACAAACAATGCTTCGACCGGAAATATTGTTCATCTGAACGGTCAGTTCAGCCCGTTTGATCCGGCGTTCACAACAAGAACGACGGGAAATGACGCATTGCATGGCACGTACTGTAGCATATGTGGCAGCTGTAGATGAGTCAACGAGCGGCACACACAGCTGGTTAAAGGTGGCCACTTAAACTTGTAAATTTTCAAATTCAGTTGTTACCACACTTGATTGTTCGGAAGAGTGGGAAGTCTCAGAGCTTTTAAAATACGCCTCCACAGGGGCGATGGCCTTTTTTGGACGAACATTTCCTTTCCCGAGCCAGCTCGTTCTTGAGACCTGGGAATACGAAAAGTCTCAAGAGGCCAATTCAGACCAAGGATTTAATAAATAGCAACAGCAATTCAAACCCTAAATCGTGCAATTTGCTACCATTTTTGCTATCATAGTCAAAATGGCTTTTTTGTGCACAAATCTCGGCCATTTTATTTGCAACTTATCATGCAACTGGTTAAAAAGGGTGGAATATTACGTTTCTATGACTGTTTGACCCTTCTGAAAGTATTCATTTAAGCTAATTCCTTGAGAATGCCAAAGAACGGTAGCTTTTACCTTCCCAGACCGACAAAACCGTTTTTACCTTGTTTAACACATATAGTTGTTCAGAACCTGGACTAAGATGCATACGACCTCAGCTATTCTTGCGTCTTTATTCGATGTCATCCCTTTTCTTTAGTGTCCAGGTATTTCTAACTCTGCTCCCACCATATACATCTATGTCTACGAACATTCGAGTGGCCTACATGCTACTGCCGACTTGTATCACTGTTGTTGTTGCTTTGGCGTTCATACTGTTCCTGTTATTGCTTTATTATATATATATATATTATAGTAGTATGAACCACTGTTGAGAACAATATAAGTGCCGTCACGCCTGGACCCGCGCATAGAGTATGATTCACGCACAAGCTTCACACTAAATGCCTGCATTTCAGTAGGACTCCAGCCGGCAACGCTGGATTCCTCTAATAAGTAAGATTCGCCTTGCAAGCCACTGGAATGGCGACTGCTTAACTACTGTCGACACGAATGATCCAACAACAACACACGAAATAGAAATTCCAAAATACTCAATTGAAACGAAAAGGTTCAAACAGGACAGCGAGAGCGACAGAGGGAGGGCGGGAGGGGGAAAGGAGAGGAGAGCACGCTAGAGAAAGCAAGTGAGAAGAACGGGGGGGGAGAGAGAGAGACGCAGGCAACCGAAGAAATTTCCATCAGCCGATGAACCCCCGGTACAATGCGCGCAACCGCAAACAGTAAATGTCTGAATCGCGGGGTGACAGGATGAGGATGCAGAGCAACAACCGCCGCGAGCATGACTTGCAACTTAGGTGAATGGCACGCTTGCTAGCAAACAACTCGATGCACCAGTCAACGGCCAAAGTCGATCAATCGAACGACGCACTGGGCCACTATCCACGTTTCTCTGCGTTGCGTAAGGCGGGATATCTTGACGCGTTCGACTCGTCCTCGAGCCGGCAGCCGCCCACTCCCACAGCCCAAAGCAAACACAGACGCGTCCGCTGAAGGCGACAGCCCCGGCGACGAGAGCATTTCTTCCTTGCTCCCCAAAGGCGTTGTGCACCGATATTGTTGTTGTTGTCGTTGTTGATGATGTTGTTGTTGTTGTTGTTGCTGTTGTCGTAGTAGTAGTTGTTGTTGTGGTTGTGATGGTGGTGGTGGTTGTTGTTGTTTTTATTGTAATGGTGGTGGCGTCCGTTACGCAATGACAGTGACCTCGAAGCAAACCTCGGCGTCCGTCAACCACTGCTTTGCGCTTCACTCAGTTTGTGTCTCCCTCTTTGCCTCTTGCGCCCTCCCAGACCTCCCTATCCTACTACTGTTGTTGTTTCGTCGTTGTTGTTGTTTCCTCACACATGTCGATGCCGTTGCCAGCGCACCTTATTGGTTTGCGTACTAATACAACCACTACAACAATAACAGAAGCAGCAGCAACAACAACAACAACAACAACAACAGCAACAGCAACATTAACAACAACAACAACCACAATAACAATAACGACTGCTTCTGCTGGTGCTAATGCTGCTCTGCTGTGCTCATAATGGCATATTCAGACGAACGTTACATGGCCATCGGGTTTGTGCAACCAAGGCAACAGGCGGTCTTTTGCAGTAGAAGCAAGAGGCATGTCCTCAGAAGCACGATGAGAGTCAAGACACTGAGGCCGCAGCCAACAGAGTGACGAGACAGCAAAGGCATCCGTATGCGTATATGCATCCATGTATATAGGGTGTCCGCAAAATAGTCTGAGACTTTAAGAGTTGCAAAACGGCAAGTGAGTGTTTAGGATATTTCTAAAACTATTTATTTCTTCTAATAAAAAGCAATGCCCGTGTGGTGGTCACCTTTTCTAGCTAGATTTCTACTAGCTGTGTATAGGGCATCTATTTTGGGTTTGAGTGTTTAGTTTGCTTATGACTGTGAAATTATTGGCGCGCACATTACATTTTAGAAAGCCCCACATGAGAAGTCTGACAGCGTTTAATTTCAAGATCTCGAAGGCCGGTGAATGTTCCGTCACGCGAGATTATTCGTCCGGGGGACTTAATTCTCAAAAGTTTAACTGTGTCGCCGGCTTGTGGCACCGTCTTATTGGAACCAGACCATTCACTCGCATCTATTTTGTCCAAACTCGGCCAAAGGCGTATCAGAATCATGCTTCCATAGTGCTCGCCATTCACCGTAGAGTAAACGGCGGTATTCACTTGCTCCGCCTATTGAATATAATTATTCAACTATAATTGAACACTATAATTATTAAACCCTCCTGAAAAAGTAAAGTTCTATAAATCATCCTGGCCGTACCAGACTGTCACATATGACCCGTGTCACGGCTCTTCGTGAATGACGTGAAGGCTCTTCGTGGCCCAGATGCAGCACAATACTCTATTTTCTTCACAATATCGGCATGGCGCAGCATTATCTTGGAAGTCCAATTGGCAGAGTTTAACCGCTCCCGATAGTTCAAAGGCTAGAGCTCTTGCGTTGGCTAAATCCTATATGGTTACATTGCTTGACCCGACCCTAAAGTGTACGAGTTTAAGGTGCGCAAGAAAACAGTTGTTGGGCACGCCGCTGAATCGATGTTTTCAAACGTTGCTCCACGGTCAGTCACAGCGGTGCTATTTCCAGCCGCACCAGCGCTTCGTGGCCTTTCACGGCTTGGCATATCACGTACTAAACCTGTCCTAAAACGTTTGCACAAGTAGTCACGAACAGTATTCGCACGGGGCCAGTCAAGTCGTCCGTAAATTGTCCGAGGAGTTCGACAGCATACCCGTACAGAGTCTCCACACACAATCTCTACACGTTCATCCGTTGAGTGACATCCCGCCTTAGATTTGGCTGCCCAACCTTGCTCAGAGAGAGCAGATCGCGGAGAGCGCACGGCTGAGTGCGAGAACTTTTAAAAGATGGCAGGCGATTATTCGGACACCCTATACATATATGTATGTATGTGTTTGTACACGAGTTGATATCTTTGGTGGACAAAAGTAAATATAGAGATGAAAGAGAACAAGAAGGGGAGATCGCGCGCGAAAGATACAGAGAGAAACGAAAAGCGGTGGAAGATTTTTCCTTTCCGTTTCACTTTCCCATTGTCTGGCATACAGTTCATGGACGAGTCGCCTTCTGAGACCGCATAATCAGTACTCGCTGGCTACTCAGTTTTTACCACTACTTTTTTGTACGATAATAACGTATTTTAGGAGCCGCTTTGTGTATCTCATGTCAGGCTGCCCACCGGCTGCTGAAACAATCCGACTAAGGCTGAAGATGCCGCGTACAGTACCTTACGAATGTTTTATTTCGGAGTGGGAAGCTAAAGTCGAACAGGCCAGACGGGAGGTCGGTGGTTTGGACGTTTTCAATGCCTTGCACCTTTGGTCTGGTCCTGCATGTGACAATCGCCACGTATACACCAGGTACATAGTGCATGGTTATCACTACCTGGTATGTTCAAACGCAACCTTTCACGAGGAGTACGAGTTGTGCACCTGCCGGTTCTGCCTGCAGAGGTGTGCCAAGTACCATGCAGTGGAATGCACAGCGCTGGACCGAAAATCGCTGCACTACTTCTCTCGTCGGAAGCGTGAAGAAGATAGAGCTTCATGAGGAAACATTTTTGAAATGTATATTATACTCAATTTGAGTGAAATAAACATAATTGTAATAACGTATTTTATATTCATGTTCCAATCTCTCTATATCTATGATAAAACACGTAACGCGTGGACTGCTAGCAAGTCCAGATTATTTTTAGGCGCTGTCAGGCAAACTATTCAGGACCGTGTTGCGACTGTAGCGAGAGCATCCGCCGCCTATGACTGACGGCTGCGCATCCGGTCAGCCTTCGTCTCTCTCTCTCTGCACATCCGGGACTTTGACGTCTGCACGAAACAGGCCAGCGCCGAGTGAGTCCTGCAACACAGCTTACAACTGCCTTCAACTCATCCTCAAGACAACTTCCTGCCAACACGAATCTGAACTGAAAAACACAACGTCAGGAAAGTAAGGCCTGGCCGTCCCCAATGGTCAGACGAACGATCGCTCGTGGCCGCCATCAGCGCAAAGCGAGGTTCTCCAGAGGGTCAAATGGTGTCCCCCAAGCCGGCCACACCGCGATCGAGTTCTGACAATTCCCCGGAACAAGCCAATAGAATTAGTTATACCAGCAGTCCGGTCGGTCAGAGTTTGAGCGTAAAGTTTAAACTCTGCTGTACAGGTAGACGCATGCACCGCGCCGTGCTCTCGCGGGCAGGCGGAAGAACCAGAGACAACAATGAACAAACGTAGACAATACTCAGCCGACCACACAAGCGCTCGAGTACGCAAAGACCATGGCGCCCCCCGCCTCTCAGGCGTAGCATCACCGGCCGCTCTAGGACACTGCTACCGTCTAACGGGCCCCTGCCTGCTAAAGTGTCTGTTTAAAGCAAACAAAACAAAGCAAACGAACTCTACGACGAGTTCTAGCTAGATTTGCTTTGCCGATTTCCGTATTGTGGACTTCTGCGCGTTGCAAAGCGCACCTCCTCACGGCTCATATGGCTTCGCCATAGGCGCGTCAGAAATATTTAGATATGCCGGGTATTTATCCACGACACGTCGTACTGCGTCGTAGTAGCCAGAGGGCAAAACTTAAACAGATCACCTCATTTGTTCATCTCAATGTCGTTCATCTCATCGTCGCAACAGATCCACCGCAGCAGTTCCACTACCACTAGCTGGCACCGCTGCCACATATTTCTGTTGCTGCTGCTCACAATTCACAGCAAAACGAGCACACCGACGTAAAGTCTACTGTTTCTGCTGCTATCTCTTCTTTTCCACCTGTTCCTCGTTGTGGCTTCGCACAATTAAAGCGAAACGAACGGTGCGGCACAGCGCATAGGATCAGGCATATGTCGTTCCGTTTGCTGCCTGCACAGGCGTGGAACAATCCCCGTAGGAGCCCCCGGCAAAAGCCCCGTAAGGCACCGGCACCGTGAAGGCAGAGGCCGGACGTTTTTCGGCGGGTATCTCGGCATTCCTCACTCCAAACTCATCTCGCGCGGCGACGGGCCACGGCGACCTTGACGAGTTTGGTCCGACTCAACGAAACGTTCTAAAACTAGATTTCCAGTTCTGCTATCTCCGTATCCAACGTCTAGGCTAACGTCTTGTTAGACGCCGGGGGTGGGGGGTGCTCATGGCCCTTTAAAGATGACGAGGCATGCCCGCTCAAGGCTCTGTTGAAGCGATTAGGGGGTAGTTAACAGAGTCTTGAACAGGCGACGAGTAATAAAATTAAAACCAACCAAAATGTTCTTTTCCAGCGGCGATTATCTAATCGATTTTTTCTTTCGAAAAATAGTAGTAAGTCTTGGAGTGCATTCATTTTTTAAAACAAAACAAACAGTCTAGTTTTAGCCGACGTACCGACTGACCAAATGGTTGCTTTGCCGCATTCATCACATGGCGCACAATACTTTAGAGCAAAAGAACCGGCCGTGAAAGTACGTCGTGTGTGCAACCAGAAACTCACAGCTATCTGTGTTTGCTTGATATACTGTTGCTACCGCTGTCCGTTTGCAGATCTTTAGCACCAGAGGGCCAGAGAGACACATTCTGTCTGGGTATTCATTTCAAAGCATACATGGTCGCAATATATATATATATATATATATATATATATATATATATATATATATATATATATATATATATATGCATATAAATATATGCATGTGTGTGCATCAAATACTACGCTTTGTACATTGTCTACGTCAACATGAACGTAACTACGAGGCCCATTACTGACCACAGAAGTTCCACCATGAAGAGACAAGGCATATAGCTTATAACAGTTAGTCAGTGAAAAGCGCAGCGTTGCGTTCTCTTTATAGCCCATGTCTTTAAACCAATTATATATATATATATATATATATATATATATATATATATATATATATATATATATATATATATATATATATATATATATATATACATAAATGCGTATGTGTATTAGCTAGTTAAAAGCGCGCTTCAATGTACCTCGAAGTAGTCTAGCAACAGCTCTATGCATGCCAGCTCGTTCTTGGTCTTTTACGAGCATTGCTGTTGCTGCTGCTGCTGAGTCAACGTTCTCTAACGCGTCTTCTTCGCCAACGCTTGGCATAGGTGGCTACTTGCTTAGGCTAGTAACGTGCCGTAACGGGGGGCCGGCAAACGCGTAAACACGGACAAACAAACGCATACACATATCCATACAACCATAGATATACATGTTGATACATACGTATATAAACAGTCACACACACAGACACAGAAACACCCACGGCCGGCGACACATATTGTACAAACGGTCAGGCCCAACGGGAGATACGTATAGAGAGCGAGAGAGAGAGGGATGGAGAAGCCTGCTAATAGAGACAATAAACGAGTGTGAGAGAAAGAAAGAAGAAAGTACAACGAGTAGAACGAGTAGCACAGTTGAAGAAACTGCCAAGAAACCGTAGTGCAGTTTGTCCTTGGTGACCTGGTCATTATTATCCAGGTATATGGCCTATCTGGCACCCAGTATTCGTTGCGTAGCACGACTTCGTGCCTATCTATGTCCCGGTCCGGAGGTCTCGGCTTCGATCAGAGGCCGTAGGGTGAATGTGGTGAACATCGTCGCATAGTGGGGGCTAGCAAGAATCGGCAGTCACTACCAACGTGCCAGTGGTATGCTGAGTGGTATCGTCGTAGACGTCGTTGAAGACAGGTTCGAACGACGAACGGTGAACGGAAACGGACAGCCCAACCTCTGCCTACCAGGGTGCAGGTGCGCGAACACCCATTCCCGAGCTCGATCGTCGCTTCCTATACACCCTTTATATTCATCTGTGAATCGAGGTTGCTGGTGCGGCCGATGTTGCTGCTCAATCATGTGGAGAAGGAAAACGAAGAGGACCAGGAAAGTGATGAAACCAGGAATGAGAAAACATACTTGAAGGCCCGAACGGAGGTGTCGCGCGCGTCCTACAGTCGTCAGATGTGTCTCTGACCGTCTGGCTTTCAGTGCGAATAGGAAACGCCGAGAACTCCAGCGACGGGAGAGAAACGAAGGAGATAGAGAGAAAGGAAGACAGGGAAAGCGGTGGAAGAGAAGAAAAAGACCTTTGAGACATCCCACAACTATGAATAATGTACGACATACACTCGATTTGGGCCGTTGCTGCCGCTGCCGCCGGAGCTGCAGTTGCAAAGGGAGCTGCTTTCTTCTTGTGCCCACCACACAAAGCTAGCCAACAACAACAACTCGGTCAGAACAGAGTCTTCACACTGTGTGCTCTGTCCCGCAAACGGAAACTTGAATGGGACCAGTGTGCAGTTGCAGCTGAGCTGACTGAAAACAGACTGGGTGTAAATTGTGCGCATATTTGCAACACAACACATTCACTCGCTTTAGGCCAAAAACGCTATAGGGTTTAGGTGAGGGCCGACCAAAGAGAACTGGTTATCATCACCGGCACTTTCAAGCGAGAAACGTCTCTTGGACATTGCAAACCGAACCGACGATGAGGACGACCAGAAAATGCTGTGACGGCCGCCAAATATTAACCAGGTTCTAACTCGGTCGACTGTGGGCTAGAAAACTAGCTCAGTATCAGCAGAAAACTAGCTCTAGTCTGACCGGAAAGACTAGAGTTTCTTTTACCAAGAGCATTCAACCACGGAACGTCGAACAATTCGCCATATGAATATTATAAGACGACCGTTCGCTGCCAAAAATTTAGCGAGTCTTCTGCTTTATCTTTGTATACACTCACGCTTAGAATACGCGTATCTACTTTATGTTCATTTAATTTATTTTGTTCGCCGTTTTGCTCACCAATACCACTAAACAGATATTGGCTGTTCAATCACAACCACCTAACTTAAATACTGACGACAACATTTCTGATTTGGTTGTTCAGCCATGACGCAAATGACGCTAATGCCCTGCATTGAAGTCGAAAACTATTCTGGGAGGTTTGATTTTTGTCAAACCTCCCAGACGTCTGGAAGCGTGTGCTGAACGAACTTTAAACAATCTTGAAGAAACACAGAATAGCGTCATTCCTAAGCAGCTCATTCCAGTTTTTCTAGTGTCGTGGCCTATATCGTGCTATAGTTGCACTATCGTAGATTTGAAGCCAGCTATTGGTCAGGTGGTTCCTTCAGGAAGAGGATGTGCCCCTCTCAGACGAAAGCTTGCTCGCTTGCAACAACAACAACAACAACAACAACAACACCACCACCACCAACAACAACAACACGCACCACGGCGGCACAAAGGTGTCAGCCGTTCCTCGAGTGATTGCTGTTGCTGAGCAAAAATATCACTAGGTTTTCTGTTCGTTTCATGGAACAACTTCGTATAACGGACGGACTCTATTTGGTCGTTGTAGCTGGAATCGGAAATGTCGTACCTCGTTTTCCGACGCCAGTGTTCTGCGTCTAATCAAAACGCTACCTAGATTTACGAAAAGCAGCATAAACAGCACGGTGTCTATTAGCAGACAATGACACCTATGACAACGTGAGATTTCAAATTTCGAATTTCAAGTTTTATTGCTCTGCCTACAAACGAATCCAATTGGGTCGACTTTTAGACTAGATATCTTATCGAGCGAACACAGTGCAGTCAAATGTCACGGCTACAACTCCACATAAGGTAACCACCCAAAGTACATTTATACAAGAAATCTTGTGAAATTTCTACAAATCGCGTAGCAACTACCGCATACTGTTTCTTAATCATACAAGTCCTATACGTTGACCGAGATGCGTGAATACGACAGCCTTGACTTTACATTTCGCCTTTGGTTCTAATCGTCAGCTATACTTTCTCAATTGCTGCACGCGCGAACATCTAATATTAATGTTTAACAGTAGACTCTCCATAAAGTTTGCAGATACAATCTCGTTTGTATTGATGGTATTAACTCCTAGCGTTAACAAGTATAAATACATTGGCTTGCTTTCTGGGGCTATTTTTAATTCTTCCAAGCACGACGCAGGCCCTACAGTGTAGTATGGCTAGCATGCTTCCTGCCTATGTTTCTGTTTCGATATTTGCTGTGTTCGATTTTGTGTGTTCGAAAAATTAAAGGATATAGACATAGGAATATACACGACGATAGCAATGAGGAGTACAACCTGGCGAGCAGCCGGCTATAAGAATAGGCATCTAACTACGGCATTTGCAGACCACGGGTTCCATCACGTGTTATGCAGCACACAAGAATTCCACAATCCTGAGGAGTATTGTAGGTGCGCAAGATGCTCAGGCCATTGTGATAGATACCACGCCGCAGTACGTCCAGCAGTGCAGTAAAAAGCTGAACTCGCAAGATGAGGGAAGATCCGGTGACGCAGGAAAACCACTGATTGAGATTGATGCACTTATTTAAAATTTACCCAACCTGGGTGTCAATAAACCATAATAATTACTTATTACTAATTCTTTGAGTTTTCTCTTGACAAAACTTGGTCGAAAGGGTGGCCGAAGTGTTGCTGGGTGATCAAGATGATCGCCACATAGCATACTTTTTAATCATATATAGATGCTTACGATCGCGCATAGGGCATAAGCAGTGGTTAATAACAGGTAGGATTTCTATCCTGACGATACCCGTTGCTAGTCTCATAGCTATATCCTGTAGTTGGCCAAGAGGCGGTGTAGTCGTATTTGGGTTTGTTTAATGCCTGCTTATGTGACATGTAAAACATCATAATTGTTCCAAAATGCAATTCCCAAAGATGAGAGAAAGCTGACAGAACTATTCGAACTGCTACTCACGCGGGCCTATTTTTATATGTCTGCATAAGCTCCACTTTATTTAAAAATAAAGAGCTCTGGTTATCTCAATAGTGACGTTGTATTCTTTAGAATATATTTTGCACTCATTCACAATGTACAACTTTTGTGATTTCACTGATACACGTTATCATTCAAATAAAATGCATGATGGGCCTTCAAGTCACCAACAGTTCTACCAAGCCAGTTATGTCAGCGTTAAGAAGAAAGGGCTTACCGCGTTTCCTAAAACATTATGTATAACCTTTTTTTTTAGAATTATGGGTTCGTAATAGATACGATATTCTATAGAGTGTCGCCATGAACATTTTGTTGCTAAACAAGCTGAGTTGGCCGGTTATGACTACAAGTTTAGGTTCTTTTAACAGTATATATAATACTTGGCATGCACCTGACGCATGATTAAATGCAAACAAGGATACATACGTATATATATATATATGCTGTTGACGTATTATAATGTGAAACATGCGTTGTTTCGCGGCATAGTTGGGGCCATAGTCGGATAAAAGGAAAAGCCACTGACTGAAAATGGCACATTACGTTCAAGCCTCACAATCATAAACTTGCACTAGTAATAAAAAGTATAAACTAATATTAATATTATAAACCCGCTGTTCTAGGGACATTAGGTTCGGTTATATGCGTTGAAAGACATCACGAGACGCATAGAGGTTATGACGTGCACGATCGATTCAACCGCACATTTTCAATGCAGACGCTGTGACGGCTTCTATAGTCGGAGCGGTGAAACTCTTCTAACAATTCACACCATAGCCAGCGGACGATAAAACTCGACTAACAATTCACACCTCACAGCAGTTTGGGTGAAAATAATATCAAAACATATTACTATTAACAACCAGTATTTGGCCAACAATAGTAATAATATAATTTACAACGAAGGCCAAAACAATAATAGTAATAATTGCCATCATCATCAAATGTGCTAATGAATAGATTACGCTAGTCGCGTTGACGGTTGATCGCAGCCGCAGTAGCAATGGTGCGTGGCGCGGTAACATTGACGTCTTCGATGGACGATGTTGTTAATTAACCAGTCTCGGCAGTAATTTATAGTTCAGAATCACGCAGTCGGTTTTAACGACGACGAAGCTCCTCCCCGGCCACCCCCCTCTAACATCTCACGTTCAGGAGAATACTGGGCATCATTGGGAAATGAGCGGCGCTGCGTATTTGAGCTGTTAGGAACATTTTCAGCTCCCGCCGGTTCGTTCTGCTAGTACTACTACTAATACTGCAAAAACTAACGACCGGTTCGTCTTACTGGCTCAAACGACACTTTGGTCGACTGCATATTGAGGCCGATTCTGTTTCACTCTCAATGCTAACAGAAGTAATCACATAGTAGGAACTGGCCAAATGCAATTGTATCGCGACTACTAGTAACTAGCCCAAAACTATTGTACCGTGTCCAGTAGGAACTGGCCCAATTCTACTGCATCGTGTCCGGTGGGAACTGGCCCAGTGCTATTATATCGTGTCTAGTGGAAATCGACCCAATGCTTTTGTATCGTGTTTAGTAGGAACTGGCCCAATGCGATTGTATCGTGTCCAGTGGTAACTGGCCCAGTACAATTGTATCGTGTCCATTGGGAACAGGCCCAATGCCATTTTATTGTGTCCATTGGGAACTGGCCCAATGCTATTGTAACGTGTCTAGTGGGAACTGGCCCAATACTATTGTATTGTGTCCAGTGGGAATTGGCCTAATACTATTGTATCGTGTCCATTGGGAACTGGCCCGATGCTATTGTATCGTGTCCATTGGGAACTGGCCCAATGCTATTGTATCGTGTTTGGTAGGAACTGGCCCAATGCGATTGTATCGTGTCCAGTGGTAACTGGCTCAGTACAATTGTATCGTGTCCCTTGGGAACAGGCCCAGTGCTATTTTATTGTGTCCATTGGGAACTGGCCCAATGCTATTGTAACGTGTCTAGTGGGAACTGGCCCACTACTATTGTATTGTGTCCAGTGGGAATTGGCCTAATACTATTGTATCGTGTCCATTGGGAACTGGCCCAATGCTATTGTATCGTGTCCATTGGGAACTAACCCAATGCTATTAAAACGTGTCTAGTGGGAACTGGCCCAATACTATTGTATTGTATTCAGTGGGAATTGGCTTAGTGCTATTGTATCGTATCTAGTAGGAGCTAGCCCAATACTATTGTATCGTGTCCATTGGGAACTGGCCCAATCTTGTCGTAACGTGTCCATTGGGAACTGGCTCAATACTATTGTATCGTGTCCAGTGGGAACTGGCTTAATACTATTGTATCGTGTCCGTTGGGAACTGGCCCAATGCTATTGTATCGTGTCCATTGGGAACTGGCCCAATGCTATTGTATCATGTCCATTGGGAACTAACCCAATGCTATTGTAACGTGTCTAGTGGGAACTGGCCCAATACTATTGTATTGTATCCAGTGGGAATTGGCTTAATGCTATTGTATCGTATCTTGTAGGAGCTAGCCCAATACTATTTTATCGTGTTCATTGGGAACTGGCCCAATGTTGTCGTAACGTGTCCATTGGGAACAGGCCCAATACTATTGTATCGTGTCCAGTGGGAACTGGCTTAATACTATTGTATCGTGTCCATTGGGAACTAGCCCAATGCTAATGTAACGTGTCCAGTGGGAACCGATCCAGTGCTATTGTATCGTGTCTTGTGGGAACTAGTCCAGTACTATTAAATCTAGTCGTAGTAGCAACTAGCCCAAGGCTATTGCATCGTGCCAGTCTAGCAACTAGTCCATTACTATTGTACTATGTCCAGCAGGAACTAGCCCCGTACTATTGTGTCGTGTCTAGTAGGAACTAGCCCAGCACTATTGTTTCGTTTCTAGTATTAGAAACTAACCTAATGTGTTGTTTTGTGTCTAGTGGAAACTAGCCCAACAGCGAGTGATTAGTGCCATAAAGGACCAGGTGAAGCAAGAATAGAAATAAGAGTAATTTTGAGTAATTTTGAATAAATTAGTGGCTGGCAGCACCTATGATCGTAGTCGAAATCGTAGTAGACCATTAGTATATTACTTACAAGCATAATTCAAATCATAAATAATTGTGGATAATTCTTTAAGTCACTTTTGCCACCGGCTGAAGAAACATAAGAAACAGGTTGAGGTAGTACAGTGCGATTTTTACACGCTTACCTCGGGGATGCTCAACGAGAGTAGTTTCCTTTAATATCAAAACTAATAACCTAAGATCTCAATACTTTAGGTTTTCTCTGACTCGTTTGAATCGCTCAGTAATCGTCTGTTTGCATGTTACTTAACTATGATGTATGTACGAACGCAATCAATCGCAGTCTATTTCATTGTTTGACGCCGGTCCTAATGAAATATTCGAGATAATTTCTTCTCTTCTTTGGGTCTACGTGTTTTGTCATTCATCTAGTCTCAATTGCCCTGTGGCGCAGGTACGACTCTACTGTGTCGTATAGTAGACTAATACACGACATTGTGTAAAAAAGAAGTCAGGATTCAGCATGGCGCTGAGCTGACCGCTCACGACCACATTCTTTTAAAACTCTACTAAGCCACCAGGAATGCGGCCCGTTCTCGGAGGGATATTTTTTGCTTATTATCTGCTCGTTGTATGCCGAGTATATGCGGTTTCCCATGTTTTTTTTTTTGAGGAATGGAGTAGAGCAGAGTCCTGACAGTCTCTTATGCTCAAAAAGCTCTCTTGTCTTGCTTGCACTTCTCTGTTTTATCAAGAAGCAATTCCGCGAGCCAACAAAGCGGGTACAAAGAGCAGCGTAGCCGACTTGCAGCGGTAGGGTTAATGGCCCTTTCAAATCCGAGAACTTCACATATATATAAATATATTTGCTCATCTCTATCGATTTTCCTTTTGATCTGCTGTGTACTAAGCACCTTGATGGTCAAACTGTTTGTGGTTTCGTCATTGACAAGAAGGCCCTTTGTGAAATCGGAGATCAAGTGTGCTGGTAATACATAAGTGAATCTCGGCAATTCAATAGCGGCTATTTTTCTAGAAACTGAGAGCTGCCTGTGGGTGCAGACTTGTCAGGCGCGTGGGCAAATCTTTGCATGGGAGTCTGTTCTTTTCGCAGAATGAACATCAGCGGGACGGATCTAACAAATTCTTCGTCAGAAGTTTTGTCTGAGTTGTCCCCAGAGGGCACCTTTCTAATCGTTCTCATCACGCTATTTAGTTTAACTATTGTTGATGTTTCGTAATTTGTACCTAAAATTAAAATACAAGTTCTGTTCATACATGATATTAATGCATATGATTTTCCGCCGAATGGGACTACATTTTAGATACTTAAATATTATATTACATTACAAATTTCAAATAAATCATATTGTGTTGGTTTATTATTGTTCTCCCACAAATGATCTCATTCTAGAGCCACAAATGTCGTCGATGATTATTATTAATAGAGCACAACAAATACTAATTTAGAAGATAACACGTTTGCAATTATGCCAATAAGGAAGCCATCCAAAATCGTACGATACTTTTTTGCAATATATATATATATATATATATATATATATATATATATCTATATATATATATATACATATGTATCTATAACATAACAAATTGGCCTTGTATATATATATGCGAGGCTAATTCGCTATGTTTACAAGGACCATGGTAAAGAATATGATTAAACACGAAAGTAAAGATATTTCACTGCATTTCGGAACAGGCCGGCAACCAAATTAGCGAACGCAAAGTAGTAGTGCGTAGCGTAGTCCGTCCCTGTTCAGGTAACGGAGGAAGCAGAAGCAATTTGAGTGGATAGAACCGAACACCAGTCCACGATGAGGGTCTGGCGCGGTCCTGCACCGCACTGCGTGTGACCTTTGCGAATATGCACTTTGCCTTTTCGTTTTCCTCCGTCTTTCCCTTCTAAATCATCGATCGCCATTGGTCACACCGACAACAGCACCCCTGCTATAGTAGAAACAACAGTGCCATTATCGCATCGGCAATAGATGTTGGTCAACTCCTCATTGATCGGACTGCGGGCTGGTTGACCTGCCGATGACGACAGAACCTGCCGAAACGGCGGGGTGCTATGGCGCAATGGCATGGGTCGTGGCATTCGTATCGGCTTGATAAAGGCTGATTTGGTTGACAAACAAACACGACTACAACGGCAAAACTAGCGCGAAGAACCGCCTCTACCGAGTTTTTAAGCCTTCTTCTCATTATCCTTCTTCAAAAAAAAAGCACAAAACATTGGCCCGTTCCCACCATGGCAAAGGCTCCTGATGCGCGCAATATTTGGGCGCGTAGATTTTACCGGACTCTGCAGTCGGCGTGGCTAGAGGTGATCTTTGCCATCGTGCTGGGTAGTCACCGGCCATGACTCAAAGGTTTCACCCGCCTGAGTCTCTTTCTGCTTTTTCTTTGCACGTTTATCGCTTCTCCTTGCACGCCTGTGGCGGGCAACATCCATTCACACAGAGTATTGATGTCATCATTTGTCAACTGCCAGACTACATCTACTCGTCCACTCTAATTTTATCCGTATATCTTGTTTCCTCTCGTTATATATATATATATATATATATATATATATATATATATATAAACTTTTACCGAACTTGCATATTGAGGAAAAGCTTATGAAAAATAAACGATTTTTTTTTTTACTTGCTCATCAATATAATTATACTTGTGCTAAGACCTTGTCAATTGTCGGTTGTGCAGCCTATAAATAGTTCGGTGGAAGTTCTTCTCTTGGAAGCTTTGCACTAACACGCGCGTTACGCCCTACTGCGTTATGTCTTCAGAAGAATTGAAGAAAAGAAGGCTTTTTAACGTGAAGTTTAATTTTTCAAGAATCAAAGTCGACAGTCGTGTGCAGGCGCTAGCGCAGATAAATGCGAGGAGTAGTTCAAAAGTGTTCCATTTTTCGTTGAAATTTCTCACTAGCTCGAATTAACTCAAAAGTCTATTCACTTTCAGTGTATTTAGCGCAGTATACGGTATTTAGCGCAACTCTGTTCAATCCAACGCTGACTAGGACTTCCATCCCGCATCCGACTCTTTGAAGTTCTTCTTATGCGGTTCCCGATCAAAGACAGGGATGAGAATACGACGAGTTTTTAGTGAATTAAAGCCCCACACTTGCAAACGAAAATCCTGTAGTGGTATCCATGTGTGCGTACCGTATTTTCCAGTTTGTCCTTAAAAAAAAGACTACGCATTTGTATACACGAGCACACTCATACTCACGCACGAATTGAAAGCAAGTGAAGTTTTAGTAGTCGTAGAAACAACAATGGTTCCCGATTCTATAAGTGCAGACTCGTCAGTCTAGTTGCCATATGAAATGTCATATGAAACGACAATATATATGAACTTCCAGAATTCGTGCCACAAACTTTAAGGTCTAGAACAACTCGGCAAAAAAATCATTTTTTCCAATGGGAAGACGAGCGAAAATGTCTTTTTTGGAGTGAGAGCGAAATCCCACAAAAATGTTGTATCGACCTTTGTATCCTGACATTTTTATTTACCTTTATAACATACGCCTCAAAGTAAATGCATGCACATACACTAGCAGTTCGACTTGCTTTAGCAAAATAAATCACTTGCTCCAAAAAGAAGAAAAGTCAAGGCTTGAAGGGTCGGAAAATCGTCGCGTCGGCCACACAAAGGGCCCATTCCGGTAAATTCACCAGTTCGGGAAGCTCGCGTTTAGGTAGACCCGCACCGCGCAGCAGTGTTTTTCTTCTCTCACTCAAACAAAAAACATTTCCGCCTCCTCGTTCCACATGGAAAAAAATGATTTATTTGGGGTCGAGTTGTAGACCCCAAAGTTTGTGGGACGATTTCTGGAAAACTCTGCACAGATGCATTCATACATACGCATGTGACCGATCTAGGAAAACTCACCGCGTGTTTCGCGTCGATTTAGTTACGTAGCGTGATGATGTTCGATGATAAGTTTACGGTCTGCTGCTGCAGCTGTTCTTGTTGTTGCTGCTGCTGCTGCTGTTGTTGTTGTTGTTGTTGCTGCTGCTGGTGCTGTTGTTGTTGTTGTTGTTGTTGTATTTCTTGGCTTGCTGTCTCTTGCGCGCGCTGGCTGGCAGCGCTTTCTATATCCAACTTTTGCTCATTGTTCTCTGGTTGCGACGGCGGTGGTAGCGACGACGCTCAACTAACTTCAAATCAACTTTTCGTTCAAGTTGCAGAAGTGCGAGCGCTGAAGTTGACCGTGATCCGCCAGTAGGTGTCTGTTGAATGGTGTTCTAGTTTTCGTTCGGTTACGGTTAATGACTCTATTCGGTGCTCTATTTTCCTTTGTCGAGAGCTGCAGCTCGGTGTGTGCGTAGATGCACTATAGGTGGTTGCAGCAGGAGTTTGCAGTTGGAAATTTTCTTTGCCACTACGTTTCTTGTTCTAGCAGCAGCTGTATTTTCTTCTACTTTCTTCTCATGTTTTTCCTCCAGGTCTCTCAAGCGAAAAAATAGCGCAGGCAGAGAGAGAGGAAGAAAGCGTGAGATGCAGCAAAAAAGCGTAGGAGAGAGAGCGAGCAACTTTTGCCTTTGCAACTTAAGTTCGTTTCTAACAATCGTTTACGCAACGAAATCGATGAAGAGCACTTTCTAAGCACCACAGAACGAAGCGACGTAGAGGAGAAATCCTGGCGTTGAGTGGCTCAAGTGCCTATTGCATTATTATTACTATTATTTCTATTACTATTGTATCTAGCACGAATTCTAGCGCGGCGGTGCGATGCACTGAATTAGCCACTAGCAGCAGGAATTATTGTTTGCTAATGCCTAACGACAACTCGCCGCTGACTGAATTGTGCTGCAAGTGTTGTCACTGTTGGCTTCAATTATGTTGTTTGCCGTTGCCACTATTTTTCTTCCTTGTCTTCCACTTCTTCTTTGTGTTCGTGGTCTTTTCCTTCTTCTTCTTATTTTTCTTCTTCTTCTTCTGTTTCGTCGTGTTGAACACTTGTTCCCTTCACTTGTTGCACTAGACACTAGCGAGATCACTAAAGTACAGCGTGACTGCCACGCAATGTCGTTGTTTGCCTACTAGCTCAGCATTTACGGTTCTGCTCACTATGTACTCCGTGCAGCTCGTGCATCGAGTCGGCTTGCGTTCTACAGGTGTTCACGTCACATGATTTTCGGCACTAACTTGCACTACTGGCACAACACTTCTTTTTGCTGCAGCGTAGCTTCGGCGGCAAGCAGTTCGAGTTACTTCAGCGTTTCTTTTAAAGGCGTCACTTTTCACACTCAACTGAATAAGTAGAAGCGGTTGGTAAGCGTTTTTTTAGCAAAAAAACATCAACAAAAAATCGTCAACGCTACTACCGAAGTATGAAAGATGGTTGCTGCTGGGGACTAGCAGGTTTCGTCGTTTTCATATGGAACACGGTTTGGTTGCACTATGTGATAAAGTCGTCGTCCTAATAGCAGATACTGCTGTCGAAAAAGTAAAAGTTGTTAATCCGGCTATTGTTGTTATTGCTCTGTAATCTTGCTTCTCTTTGTTTCCTGTTGTTCGTATTTATTTATGCTTATTTATTTTTACTTGCGTTTCCTGCTAATCCTGTCGCTTTTTGAGTTGTTTGCCGTTGTATATTATTAGTAGCTGTAATAGTATTTGTTGTTGTTGTTGTTGTTGCTGCTGCTGCTACTGTCGTTGCTGTTGCTGCTGTTGTTGTTGTTGTTCTTGTTGCTCTTCTTGTTACAACTAGTTTTCAATTCTATTCAATTCTCGTTGCAAAGTAGTTGCAAAGTGATAGCCGGTTCCTGAGCGACTTGTTGCTTGGAGAAGAAGTCGCACATTGGCTACCACAAAGTACAGCAACAACAACAACAACTACCGTTACAGCAGCAGCAGCAAATAACTACCTGTACTAAAACTGCCGTTTCTGTCACTGCTACTTTTGCGACGACGGCGGTCGAGTTAGTTGGCGCTGACTGACACTGAAAACAGCATATCCGTTCTACACCGCCTGTCAACTGGCTGACTTGATGACACGCTTGCTGACAGCAGCGGCGACAGGTGGCGGCCTATCGTGTGTGCTCGGCGGGCCGTGTGTACTCAGACCAGTGCAAGAACGAAATAAAAACGAAACTGATCAAAACGAGGATCGAGGATCGAAGAGGCTGGGCTGGGCTGAAGAGGGGAATCGTTGTCACATGGAGCTTGTCGCTGCTACAGCTGCTTTTGCTGTTGTTGTTGTTGTTGTTGTTAACGATGCCGCTGTTGTTGCTGCCGTGGCCTTTGTTGTTTTTGCTATTGTTGTTGTTGTCGTTGTCGTCGTCGTCGCCGCAGATTGTTGTTGCCGCAGATGGTGTTGTTGTCGTTGTTGTTGTTGCTCTTGCTCTTGCTGTTGTTGTTGTTGTTGTTCTTGCTCTTGTTGTTGTTGTTGCTTTTGCTGTTGTTGTTGTTCTTGCTGTTGTTGTTGTTCTTGCTTCGCCCCGCCTGCGCACTCGTCTCGAGCGGCGGCGGTGGCGAGTGTTAGGTCGGCACACGGAAGCGTCGCCAACGTAACCCCCTCCTCGTTAAAGGATGGCCCCGGCCCTTGAGACGACAAACGCTCAGTTACAGGACAAGAGGGGGGCCGGGGGGCAGGGGGCGGCGGTAACGACGACGGCAACCACAACAACAACAACCACAATAACGCCGCCGACAAGGACGACGACGACGACAACGACGACGACGACGACAACGACAACAACGACGACAACAACAAAGGCTACGTGGTGGCAAGGTGAGCAGCTCACTCAAGCCCGATAGCCCAAGCTCAACTGAAGGCTCGACCGGTTTGACAACGACGACGACCACGGCAGCAGCAGCAGCAGCAGGCCCGCGCCTCGCCGAAAACGAACGGCCACCGCTAGCAGCTGCACCAACAGCAGCAGCAGCAGCAGCAGCAGAAACGGCAGCGGTAGCGGCAGAGCAGACGAGTTTGGCGGGCAAGGTCCCCTTCCCCTGCTCTGTTCCCCCCTTTGCCCGACCGCGGGCCCCCTAGGCCACCACCGTCTCCGGCAGCGGCGGCGATGGCATAGTCCTCGTAGCCGGTGCGCCCGCCTGCGTGGCCTGCTTGAGCTCTGTCTGCTCCGACCACCACTGCCGCCGCCGCTGCTGCTGCCTCTGCTACGACAAGGGCCATCGCCGCGGCTGCTCCCGAGAGCCTCCTCCGTGAGAGATCTCGTGGTGGTGGTGGTGGCCGTGCTGCTGCTGCTGCTGCTGCTGTTGTTGTGCGCATGCGCAGAGGAGGATGCACTCCCCTCCTTGCCTACCTAACAACAACGGCTAGCTAACGGCAGCGCGTGCGGGGGAGGGGAGGAAAGGCGGGGGAGGGGAGAAGGGGGGCGAACGGTCGAACCGGCGAACCTTCACACATCGGCGTGATAGCGCTATAGCCTGTCGGCTCGGTCAGTCGCCGTAGTGCCGTGGTGCGGCAATGCGGTGCGGTCGTCTTGATCGTCATTGTTGTTGTTGTCGTCGTCGTCGTCGTCGTCGTCGTTGTTGTCGTGGACGACGACGACGATGGGGTGGCCTCGTGGAAGGCAGCTCATAGTTTCTGCAGCTGGTGGTACACCTGCCGCCGAGGTAACTGTCGTTGCGTCCGCCGCCGCCCCCACCGCCGCCCCCGCCGCTGCTGCTGTTGTCCTCATCGACAGCGAAAACATTTTCCTTCCCCCGATGGCGGGACGACGACGACGACGACGACGATGACTTCCACGACTACGAATACTAGGATTGCCATTCAAGCTGTCAGCAGGGCTTTTACCGCCCAAACACACACTCACAGACACATACAGACTGCTGTCTGCTGACCATCAGCGCAGTACATCGCAGCAGTGGGGGCGCAGGCGGGGGCGCCGGCAGCCAGGCGGGAAGGGGGCGGTGTAGCGCAGGCACAGGTGAACGGTGAACACGCAGCCGGTGATAGGATCTCCGGCCGGCGGGGATCCGGCCGGACTTTGACGGCGGCACCACGAGGACGACAATGGCGAACACGAACACAATCAACGAACCCCACCGCCACCCGAACAGGAAGACAAAAAGAGGAAAAAGATGACGACAACAACGACGACGACGACGATCATCATGGTTATGTTGATGATGGTGATGGAAATGATGGTATTATGATGATGATGATGGTGGTGGTGATGGCGGCGGCGGCGCCTGCTGTAACAAGGACGGCCACGAAAAGAGAAAGCACCAAAAAGAACAAACACCAGAACTGCCGAAGAACATGCACGAACATGAGCGACAACTTCGGTGACCACGAGGATGGCGGCAGCAACAACAACAACAACAGTACAACGATACGAAACAATAATACGAATAATAGCAATAGTAACACTTTATGTAGTAATAATAATAACGAGAAGGCAATGAGTACACGTTCACACCTCACAATTGTAACCTATAATAATAATAATAATAATAATAATAATAATAATAATAAATGATTTCTTGCGCCCTCTGCAGCCAGTCACGGACCAAAGAGGATATTTTTTTAAGCTTGCCAAGAAAGAACTTCTCACGCAAACCTTTGCGGCTTGGCTCGAAGATATTGCATTTTTATGTGGGCCTATTTTTTTTTACCAAGAACATTGTGCCACAGCGTCGAATGACCAAGCACAAATAATCTAGGTGAGCTACTAAAGTGTGTCAGCTTTTTTCGTGCGTTACTTATGCTATATTACAATATTGCTATATATATATTTTTTTTTTAATAACACCCGGGCTGGGTAAGTGTGTTTACGTTACATCACAGTTTTTCGACACAACAATTGATCTAGCGTTTTGCTATGGACCGAACCGCCGGACAAACCGCGGCGTGGTATTTATCACATTTACTCCAGCATTCTTTGTATCGACATTTGTCTTGTGGTTCATGAAAGCCCTCCACGTTGCATAGAACGTAATGAAATCCGTGGGCTGCAAAGGTCGTTGTTAAATGGCGATCTTTCACCCCGCTAGCCCTCCACCCAGTGCTTCTCATTGCTGCTGTCCCATAAATTCCTATGTCTACCTCGCTAATTTGGGTTCGCCAGTTTCGCATATAAACGTCAAAGGCGCACGTTTTCTTTAGATTCCATCGTTTGTGTAGCTCCTCTATCAGCAGTAGGGCACCTTCCAACGCGTGGACCACCCTATTTCTGCATGTGTTTAAATGCGCAAAAACCCTCTTTAAAAAGAAAAACCTTACCCCATCAATTAAACGCAATTCATCTACTTCCACCTTATCCCGTATTAGTGAAATGCCATATGTGGCGATGGGTGCTATCTGTATCCCAAAAAGAGCTACTACTGCATCGACCAAAAGCATATGTGGGCATTTAATTGCCGCGGCTGCGATAGTGGCCTTCCTAACCCTCTCCTGGATGTGTGGTCGAAAACGACTGCCCCTTGTTGATAAGGTGAGCCTTAGGTATGTGAATTTATTTACAAAATTTAATTATTTTCCCCTGATTTAAAGCACGTCATCCCTGGCCAGACGGCCGCCCCTTCGGAATTTCACGGCTACTGTCTTTTCCCAATTAACCTGTAAGCCCATTTCCTCCATGAATGTAACTAGCCGATCCATTGCTTGTTTCACTCTGAAAAGGCTATAACTAAAAATTACTACATCATCTGCGTACAGTAAAATTTTGGCCCACTCTCGAGTCCAGCCCGTTTTTATCCGTTCGGAGAGCCCACCCAGAAGAACGGAAAGCAGTAGTGGACTCAGTCCATCGTCCTGCGCGACACCTGTGGTTTGAATTACCTCCTCCGCAATGCCAACCCCGTTGTCAATCAGCACCGTGTTTTGTTTTAAGATGCTGATGAGCAACCTCAGCATTGCTCCCGGCACTCCCATTTTAGCTAGCTCTTCAACTGTCTTATCCCTTGGCGCTATGTCAAACGCCGCTTTCAAATCTACAAACACAGCATATAGGAAATTCTTCGGCCTGGACAGAGTATCCCAGATTGCTCCGGGCAGCCCTTCAATTGCTGAGTGAGTTGACCTTCTCTTCCTAAATTCGTGCTGTTCCTCTGGTATTACCCCCTTTCCTCTAAGAAATACTCCAATCTCCTAGCTATTGTTCCAATAAAAAAATTACTATATATGTATGCTATATTACGTTACTATGCGCTCTCGACACACAACTAGACACGAGAGCATTCCGCACTACCTGTCCGTGATGGAGACGCCGCCACATCCGTGACCTCTAGCCGGTTTCACTTGCAAAACCCGCAGAAGCGGATAGAAAGGCGATGAAACTTGGAAGGTGGTGCTGGTGGTGTTATCGCCAACGCCGTTGTTGTTGTTGTTGTTGTTGTTGTTGTTGTAATTGTTGTTGTTATTGTGGCTGTTGATGCACCTTGTAGCATCAAGATTTCGTGGCGCTAGTGCTGTTGCTGCTGTCGTGGTGATGCGCATGCGCAGAGAAGGTTTGACGTTCCACCTATAAATATCCAAATAACAAAATTCTGGTAACAGCGATTTGACCATGGTAATGTAATGGTGGTAGTGGCGGTCGTGGTTATGTGGGCAACCAACCAGCGAGTCCTCTGTCGTGCCTACCCGGACGCCGGCAGCCGTACAGTCCCATTTGGCAGGTCCGTTTCGTTGTTAATCACCAATGTTTTGTTGTGTTCTCAACTAGTCTGCGAACTACTGCCGCAGGTCGGGGAACTCCTGGCCTTCGCAGTCCCGCCCGGTCGTCGCCGTGGGTCGAGGAAGAGGACAGCGTACCACGTAGCAAGCGTTGGGCTGGTTTTCTACTTCGCTATTCGCAACCTCCGCAATTCATCTGCACGTCTGCATCCCGTCGGGGGGGGGGGGGGGGGGTTCGCAAGCTCGGAGGTGC
>QVRM01000488.1:0-22418 GCA_003439945.1 Dermanyssus gallinae
GTCAATGCCGTATTTCTTTTCACAGGCGTTGCCTGGCGGATACGAGTTGACAGTCTCTAGCTAATGACTGTACTTTGCTTACAGCTGTCAGACGTCAAGCTCTATCAGGAGCGTTAAGAACTCATCGGTCGCATTATCGCCGTTGTTGAAAACAGTGCATTAAGCCTATCTGAAAGACAGTGAACTACCTAGACTTAAAGCATTGTTTTATAGAGGTTGTTTTTATTTCTAGACCATTCTCTGTCCCCTACGGGTTCGGAACTTAGCCTGAGGTATATCTTCAATGCACCGAGGGCCGGACATGTTAAGATATATAGGGTTTCCCCAACAGTCCTTGGGGCGGCATGGCCGCCGACTGCAGTGAACCATATGACCAGAGTGAATTGTTGAGTTGAACACTAAGTTAGACACGCGCGTCCTTAACGCCTAGCAGGCTCGTCTCTCTGTTGGCATGCACTCTCAGTTCACTAAGCTGTAGTGTTCAATGTGACCGTACGGGTGCTGAAGTGACACTGTGGCAATAACAACAACAACAACAATTACAGCAACAACCATTACAGCAACAGTAACAACTACTTCTTCATATATGATCGTTTGTTCGGTATTGTTGTTTCTTTTACTGTTGCTGCTACTATTGTTGTTACTGTTGTTGATGCTGCTGCTGCTATAGTTGTTGTTTTCATTAATGCATTGCTGTCATTCATTTTCTGCATTGCTGTTATGCTCCTGCTGCAAAAGCGTCATTGCTTGTGACTGATCTACTTTCTGCAGCAGCTTCGATTTTCCAGTAAACTATATCACATTAAACGACATCACTACGCTAGATAATTCAAGTGTCTCCCTGGCAGCTGGACACTAAACGTCAACTGCATCCCCCCCCCCCCCCCCGGTGAGCTTTATAATAAAACAACAATTTCCTATGTTACTGTTGAATGAATCGTTGTTCTGGGAACCGTATTTCGTACAAATCAGCTCAAATTACTGGGTATACTTTGTCAGCATGTATTTCCCGTGCGTTTTCTCGGCATTGCCTGCAAATTCAGAGTTTCTGTCGGATTCTGTACAATAAAATATACAATGAAATAACTTTATTTAAACTCATAAGCACAGAAAATGCCGCATCGGTTTAAAAAAAAAGTGCCGCGCGCCGTTTGGTCATTCGTCAGTCTCGATTATCGTGTGAATGGTTAACCGACTCGCTTGTCAACAATTTGCGACAAGTCAAGTCAGCATTTCTTATTGGGGGTATTGCTATTGTTGCTGTACTTCCATTTAAACTGGTATCGTGCTTTTGATGTCGTGATCATTGCTTCTATCACCGAGAATCGTTGTCGTGGCACGAACTGTTATTGCGTTTATATGACCCCTTAGAGTCAATTTCCGCCATGTGTTCCGCCCGCTCTACTTGCAATGTATATATACAAAGGCGAATCGAAAAGTTCTGATAAATCTTTATAAAAAAAATAGTTATTTAATTTTCCAATGTGCCTTTGTTCGCTTCAAAGTAGCTTTCGCCCGCTTCATTGCACTTGTGCCACCTTTTTCCACTATTCGAAACATTTTTAAGCGTGTTTTTCGGAACCGAGTTGAGCTTTTTCCTGCAAATTATTCTACTCTCCTCTACACAAACGTTGTATCCTCAATGTTGTTTTAACCGCGAGAACAGGAAAATTTGCACGGAGGCATAGGGAATATAGGCATAGGTTGCAGAAACATGATACTGTTTTACATACAAAAATCGAAATCAGTAACGATGTGCGCGTCGGTACGTTGTCGTGGTGAAGAAAGTTGTTTGCCCAGAGTTCAGAGGAAAGAGCTGGAAATTTTTACTTTTTAAACCGAAATTCGTTGTCTGTTTTCTGACGCATGCAATATCGGTCAAAACTCTTACAACTTATCTGTAGGATGTCTACAATCTACCTCAGCTATCTCCTCGATAGTAATTTATGACAACTCTTGAATACAATATCACACACATTTAACGTTTTCTTCTGTTATTCACGTTGAACGCCTTCCCAAACGGGGGTCGTCTTCGTTCTCTTTACGTCCGTCGCAAGATCAACGGTTTTGCGTACACACAGTGTTTAGGGATACTGGCTGACCACTTAAGTAACGTATGCCTTGGTTTTTAACACAGAACACTTGATGCAGATTCGTTGCTCCTCCCTAAAAATCGCCAGAATTCGTTTCTCTTACGTCTTTAAACCAAACTCAAACACTAAACCCCGCCACCGAATGGCGCAAATTTTGGCCTATGTGTAGCTGGTGAATGGCGCTGCTTCTAAGCAAAATACACCGAAAGGCCTTGGTAGTTTCAATTTTTAAAATTCAAAGCACTAGAACTTGCCAATACGTCGGCGTATATATATATATATATATATATATATATCGGGAAGTACGCCGATAACGCTTAGACTTATATGCACATACACAGTTGTCGTTTTAATGCAATTTTGTGTGAACATGGGATATTTTGGGAATTTGCCTTATGCGCCTGCGCCGCTTGGCAAAACAGAGCAACGGCGACTGGCGTAAGCCGCACAAATTCACTAAACCAGTGTTCGTACCCATCTCTTAGGCTCCAAATTGCGCGGCATTTCGTTACAATGCTATGCTGCGGCGCGCCACAATCGCTACGGTAAAGCATTCGTGTGCAGTCGTGCTTCCGTTGTGATCGGCATTTGCGATTCACGCGCTGTTCCCAGAAAACGACCCGACTTGCTGTTGTTCTTGTTGGTGATAGTGGTGGTCGTGGTGGTGGTGGCGTTGTCAGTTAGGAACGAGCGCTGATCGAATGGGACACGATACTGTGCCACGGTGATTGTTTGTTCAAATCAGAACGGCGGCCTCATGTCCGGTAGCCGGTGCGTGGCCGCGAGCGACACGACCCGGCGAGAAGTGGCTTCTGGCCGCGAGGAAACAATTGCTGTTTCCACTACGTTACGCTGTTGTTCGTCCGTTCTGTCCCCGGGGTGTCCCCTGTTAAACGGCAGTTCTCCCCCCGCCCTCAACAGCACTTCTCCCCACCTTGTCCCGTCCACTCCAGGTGGGGTAGTCATCCCCGGTACCGCCAAGCCACAGACAGGCGTATGGAAGTCTGCCTGCTTCCCTGTCCACCTGCTGTTGCTGCCGCCTCTTACGATCATAACATCGCCAACGTGCCCATTGGCCATTTGGCTGGCTGGCCAGTCAGTTAGTCAATCGCTGCTTTCTGTCAGTACCGCGAACCTCGTTCGCTCACCACCGAGTAACCCTGACCTTCAGGATTTTTTATCGTCGTCGTTGTTGCTGGTATTGTTATCCAGGCCGACAGGGACAGACAGGCAAGCGAATAGGCTAAGATGTACTTGCAGGTGATGACTACGACTACGATAACAACAACAATAACAACAACAACAACAACAACAATAAAAACAACAACAGCCACAACAACAATAAGCAGGGCTAACATTGCTGGCTACCGGTTTGGTTTCCGTGCGCCGGCCGGACGGCGCATTGCGCGGAATTCTGATTGAAGAATTTGTTTTCACTACTTCTTTGAGCGTTGCGACTTTGCGGTGTTTGGTAGTGTGTAGATCTGCATGTATGCATATACGTACGTGGTTTCGTGGCTTGATGACGCTTGTCTAGCTTGTCGGACGAAACTCCTTAGCTTCGTACAGAACCTGCGCGCAGGCGGTAGATAAAACTGACGATGGCCGCCGCTTGGATATCCATCCCTTAACCCCCCCACCACCCCACACCCCACACCCCAGCACCCCCATTCCCCCTCCGTCCCACTTCAGTTCGCTCCCCTGCGGTACGATGAACGCTCACGCATCCCGATCTTGCCAGGCTGCCAATGTGCAGCAAAGTGCGAACGGACGGATTGTCGCTCGCCGCTGCAGTTCTTGTTGCTGCTGTTGTTTATGGTGGCTATTTTCTGTAAGAGCGGCGTGACAATGGTACTGGCCGCTGGTCCCCACGACCCATAGTATCACTATCATCACTACTACTACAACAACTAGAACTTCTTCTGCTAGCGGCAGCCCCTGCTGGGGTTGCTGCTGCTGCTGGAGCCGTTGCTGTTGCTGCTGCTGCTGCTGCCGCCGCCGTCGCTACTCTGAAACTTTGGCACAGCCGTTTGTTCGCTGGTCCTCCCCCGAATCCCCGTCGCTTGACAGATCTTTGATCAGTGATATTCAGTTGTCATCGTCGGCCCTTTGCCGCGACCGTCATGATGATGGTGATGATGATGCCGATACCGATGATGATGATAGTGATGTCGAGCATCATCATGATCATCAGCACCAGTACCATTCTCATTATCGTCATGATCTCCCATCGTTATCGTCGAAGTCGTCAGTCAGAATTGCGCTTAGCCATTCGACCGTTGCTGAGGATAACAACAGCGTTGTCGGTTCTGTAGTTGCTGCCGTCGTTGTTGTTGTTGCTGTCGTCGTCGCTGTTGTTGCTGTCGTCGCTGTTGTTGCTGTCGTTGTCGCCCGGCCTGTATGCGGTAGTCCGCGCCATGTCTCAGTAGAAGGGCGGTGGCGTCGGCAGCTACGCCGACGACCGCCGCCACCGACGACCAACCAGGACCAAGATCAAGAGAACGACGTGTGAGTCTTATCATTTTGGTGCTAAAATTCTACCCGGGATTATGTCGCTCACTCGGCCGCCGCCAGTGGCGCCAACATCGAACATTGTCATGACATCGACAACGACAACAGCAGCAGCAGCAGCTGTTGCTGCATCAACAACAAAAGCAATAATAACAACAACAACAACAACAACAACAACAACAACAACAACAACAACAACAACAACAACAACGACGACGACGACGACGACGACGACATCATCATGAACGGTAGCAGCAGACGCCGACTTGGGAGTTTGGCAGCGCCAGAAACTCAAGCCAACCGTGGACACCTTGAGCTGCTACAGCAGCAGCAGCAGCCGCGGCAGCACCAGCATCCCCATCCCCAACGCGGCCGCCGCTGCCGCTACGACCACTGCCAATTCAGATACGCCGGTCCGGCCTTCGGTCTGATTAAGCAGCACACGATCACTACTAGAGCAGCGAAACTAATGTCATAGAAAAGAAAACAAACTACTACGGTGGCGGAGGCGGCGATGGGCTGAAAACGGCAGCGATCAGAAACAAGAACACGCTATCCGCACTCTCGGTACACGGTGGGATGGACGCATATTGCCAGGGCGTGAGGGTGGTAGGAGGGCGGGCATCTGAGCGGCGGGAGGGCGTTTGGCGGGTGGAGGGGGGGGGGGGGGGGGCGGCGGGGCAGTCGGGAAGGCAGCTGGTGGACATGTGAAGGCGGCGATCTTCGGATCGGCTTCTACTAGCCGCTTCTGCTGCAGCAGCAGCAGCAGCAATTGCAATTGCAGACCGCCTCGGAAACGAGAGGGCGGCGCGCTGAAGCTGCTGCCGATGCTGGCGTACTGTTTCTGCTTCTGCTGCTGCTGTTTCTGGTTCTGGTTGAGGCGTTCTGGTCGGCCGGGTAGAGAGAGTACGGCCAGGTAGTAGTAGTAGTAGCAGTGGTGGGGGTAGTAACGACAACTCGCGACGCCTGTGTACGATGTATAAAAAGCTCTCGGCCAGAGTGTTCTGGCATCAGTGAAGTCGTCGACGACGTCAGCTAGTGAACAACATGCGTGCCTTTATCGCTATCGCTGCGAGCCTGGTGGCAGCCGCTCAGGCCACCAACTACGGATACTCCGGATACGGCGGCGTCGGCTACGGCGCTGGCTATGGTGGCTACGGCGCTGGCTATGGTGGCACGGCGGTCATGTGTCTCACGTGACTAAGGTCGTCAACAAGGAGGTGCCGGCGCCGTACGCCGTGCCGGTCGCCAAGCCCTACCCCGTGCCACAGGTCGTGCACGTGCCCAAGGTCATCGAGGTGCCCCAGCCGGTGCCCGCGCCGTACGCTGTGCCCGTTGTGAAGAAGATCCCGCAGATCGTGCCCGTGGCCCGCCCCTACGCTGTGCCCCGCCCGTACGCCGTGCACAAGGACGTGCCCGTACCCGTATCCGTGCCCGTCTACAAGGATGTGCCCGTGCCCGTCTACAAGGATGTGCCCGTGCCCGTCATCCGACACGTGCCGGTGCACGTCAAGGTGCCCGTTCACGTGCCCGTGCCCGTGCACAAGGAGGTGCCCGTGCCCCAGCCGTTCGAGGTGCCCGTCAAGGTGCCCGTCTACCGTGAGGTGCACGTCAAGAGGCCCTACCTCGTGCCCCAGCCCTACGCTGTGAAGGCTGCTCCCGTCTACGCCAACCACGGATGGTAAACGGACGCACGGACGGATGAACATCCCTTCCCTCGTTGCACAGAAGATAGCCAGCCCACAAAACCAACACCCCGCCAGCCAGCCAGCCAAGTCCTCTGCACGCATTGGATTGCTGAACAAATGACGACGTCTTCGTCGACGCCACCACGGTCGATTGTGCAACACCACCACGAGTCGATCGTGCGTCGATTGGTCGTGGTCAGGTGTCGTCCAGCAACGTCAGCGTCAGATGGACTCGAGAGCTTCACACCAAATCTGTCAGACTACTTTCCCCTACGAAAGTAGTTGTACATACGCCCTACCTAGACCAGGTGGAATCGACCGACCAATTTTGTTACAACGATTACAACGGCTTCGTAAATAAAAACAAACGCAGTGTACATTTGGTAGCTTACAAAATATGGTTATCTTTCGTACACTTAAGCGACACCGCTTAGACAAAGTCTGCTAGCTATCTATGGCTCTCTTAAAATGTTTGCACCTACAGTGATTTATGGAAAAGCTTTCGGAAACTCGTGGAAAAGCTTTCGGATAGCATGAGTTTTTCATATATTAACTTGAGAAAAAATTGTCTAGATGTTGCGACATACAAGCACGACTGAATGGCTCTTAATTACCACTCAGTCATAGCTTAATTGGTACTATGTGTATCATATATTACTCTGTAAACACCAGCAGTTCTTCTCCAGTTATTTTCATGAAAACGTCAAGACTTTTTTTACGCAAATATCGTGAAGTATGCTGAATGTGACAGCATGGCTGTAGTTCAACAAAGATCTAAGAACAGCTAAAGCAACAACAAGCACAACCAGGCAAATAATATCCTGCAAACGGTGAACATGTCATGGAACTTTGAAGAACTTCATTAGGTGCATGCGGCCGACATTTGCAGGCGAGGCGACTGACGGTTTTCTGTAGCAGACGGGGCCATGGAAGAGTGTGTGTCTCGATCTGCCGGCCGTCTAATGAACGGGTTATAGCTGCTGCAAACAGTTACTTTTGGGGGAGCAGGAACCACACTGGACCCACTGATGACTGCGACTGGCGTCTTTGTCTGGACCTCATTAGGGACACTGTCGAATGGCGGTCGAATAGCGTAGCTGCAGGAACCTTGCAGGGTCAGCAGGAATCGAACTCTCGAACAAGAAAATCGACTAAGAACACGGGACTTCTAGGCCAGGTCTAGCCGCAGGGATATAGGTCATCTGCTCGGTGGAAGGGATTCAGTGGGGTTGGGCAAATACTCAGCATCAACTGGTCATAGTAGAACCGAGTAGCCCACGTTGGCGTGAGCCCAACTCCCTTTGGAAGGCATTCGCCTTTATTCGACGACGATGGCAGCGGCTTGATATGGCTTGCAACCGAATTCAATGCACGCTCTCGTTTGCTCCCTGTTTTCCTCTTCAGAGAAAGGTCCGACTTGCCACTAGAACCGGTGGCCAACTTTAGCGATAGTCTAAATAAAGTCCATCGTAGCTTCGGCCCGTCTGGTCCGATCTTACTTAAAGGTCAGCACGCGCGGGACAAAGTTTCTATGGATCGATGGCTTACCTGCAGCACAACTGCGAGAACTAGCGACTGTGCCGTAGTGAGCTTCCTCTGCTTCACGATCGAGAAGCAGATAAAAAGTCCTCAAAAAAGGGTTAATAAATAATTAAAAACCAATCTAGAAACATGCTACGGAGGTTTGCGGGGGAAAATGGTAAGAAGCCTAGTATAAACACTACTTCCAAAGCATCAGACCAAATCATCAGACAAAGCAATCGAGTTTTCAGACTCAAGGCAGCATCGGCTGCGAAAATACCTTGAAGTATGATTTTCATATCGCGGAAAAACTAGTGATGGAGGGGCTTTTCTCAGCAACATGAAAGGAGGTGAGACTGAAAGTGATACCTGAACAAAGACGTCCAAAGACTAATGGACTGTCGAAAACGAAAGCGGCGACGAGGTTGGCAGATTCCATCGTACTTTATACGTGGCCTATATCTGGTTCTCTGCAACAGTACCTCACATGAATAGTTCAATGGTGCAAAATACTCAGAAAGTGCTGGCGGTCCGCGTTTGCAAATCACATCGCGCTGTGTTCACAGTGGTCACTATGATTCTGCGTAAAGTGACGCTCTGAGATTTGCTAAGCAGATAAACGGCACACTTGTCTTAAGACTGGGCCCTTCGTGAGTGAAAAGCTACGGAGAACACTCTCAAAACATGACAGTATGTGTGGCGAAGCACGAAAAGAAGCAGCTTTGACTGGATCTTATTTCCTGGCTTGACAGAGGGTGAAGTAAGAAGCAAGCGCAATGACTCAGACAAAGGGTACGTTGCCTAGATTACGCTCCCAGGCAAGTACATGTTTTTGCGTCTCTGACGTCGTAGTGAGCTAAGTATGTCATGGGCGATCTGCGAAATGGAGGCACGTGTGTTTTCACCCCATGACGCGATTCGCACACTGTCTAGTGTTCCAGACCAAACTAGACGTGCATAAACGCAGTGTACATAAAACAAAAAACAACCGTAGGATATACCTATGTTTATGTAAGCATATATATATATATATATATATATACATCCATATATACATCGCTAGAATCATCCCACAAAGAGATGACTACTTTCCTGTACCTGGTGTTGCGTAATCAGTTTCGATGCGAGACGTGGGAGACGCAGGGTTTTATTTTTAAATGAAAACGCACATCAGACACAACTGTTTGCTCTGGACACGTGCCGGCCGGCAGAAAAGAAGAACATAGGCAAATTAAGTTGTTCGAGCGTTATTCGATAATGACGCGTTCTCGAGTCTCGGCATTATGTCGGCATTCACACGCATTTCAGCGTTCTGCAGCGATAAGCTGCGGCGAAAGAGCGAAGCGCCGTGCCACTGGAAAGTGGTTTGTGCTCGTAGTGTCCCGACCATCACGGCCAATGTTTTGGACGAGATCGTGGTTGTGCGCCTCCATGTTATAACGGCGGCGACAACGTTGCCGCCTGTGCCTTAGTTTGATGATCCATCAAGCAACAGGCGTATTATGTCCGAGTAGCGCCCCCCCTACCCACTACTTAGTCCGCAATTACCCGGCTAATGACGGCGTTCCAAGATCAAAACAATAAGACGACGTGGTTAGAGTAACGAACGCAAAATAGGTCAAAAGATCGCACCTATAGTAGTAGTAAGGTAGGAGAGGTTACGCTCCTCTCTTTCCGTACTAGGTAGGAGAGAACCAGTTAAGCTGGTGCTCGATTAACACGAAGGCAGCTGTCGGAGAGCAGCAGCAGCAGCAGCGACAACAATAATAACAACAACAACAACAACAACAACAATAACAGCAGCAGCAGCAACAACAAGAGCAACAATAGCAACAAGCGTACGAAGGCAACGATCGAAATTTTCGGGCCGACCGGCGGGATATTAAGGGGAACTTTTACACATTGGTTGCGTGAGAGTATGCACATATATACATATATATATATATATATATATATATATAAGTGTTGGGGGTGCGCGTATATATAGACGTCTGTGGGTGTGTGTTTAGGAACAAAGATGCGATCATCAACTACGCTACGATGCTATGCCATGCAATGCCGGTATACGCGGACAGTAAACAGTGTTGTGCCGCCGCCGCCGCCACCATCACCACCATTGCACTGCTAACCACCATGAGCCAACTCGGGCCGACCGCGGCTGCCGTGTACCGACTTCCTGCCCTCAAACAGTCTACCAAATATAGCTTCACCGCACCGTTGCCAAAGAGGCCTGAAGTGCCTTCTCCAGGTTGGCTGCCTGGCTCGCGAAGTAGGCGGCTCTAGCCTCTAGTAGAGGCTAGTCCGCAGAGCCTGCAGCTCAAGAACCCAAACGACGCCCCCCCACCAAACTACGGCCGACAAGAATAACCCCCCTCTCTCATAGAAGGGAGCTAGTTACCTAGTTAGACGCCGCACAGCACTTTACTAGGTCTTAACAACAACAACAATAACAACAACAACAACAGTAAGAACAACAACAACAATAAGAAAAACAACAACAACGACACAAACCGATACTCTAGCCACCACTCTTATCTGTTGTCCCCGCAGTATTGTCTCTTAACTCATTGGGCCCCCTCTCTCTGTCCCCCTTTGGCACTCTTTTGTTCTCACATCCATCCTCTCGTCGTCGTCGTCGTCGGGGGTGGTGATTTCTATTGGCTCAGCTCATTTCGGTCTCATTTCCTAGCAGCTTTACGAGTATCCGCTGAGTTTGCAGTGATACTCAGCCTTATGAATGCGTTCGTAGTGTTTCAGCATAGTGCGACACCAGTAACGATTTTCTGCGATTCGCTGCTAACACACAACAAGCATTTGCGCGTTGCATGCAGACAGTAGGACCTGGCTGTGTGGCGCTTGTGTCAGTTTGGTGTCATAATTGCGTCAAGTTACTGCGTCGGTGTTGGCTTAGAATTATAACGATTTTCCTAGAAATTATTAAGCTTCCTCTAAGAGCAACGTGCAGGTAATCGCGCGTAATTGCTTCGTTCAGGCAAAAAAAGCGGACAAAAGGCTCAAGCAAGCGACATCGCGCGACACAATCGGTTCTCTCTCATCCACACTGTAATATTTACTTCTTGTTGAACTCCATTGGGACACTTCTGTAACAATATCAATATACATATATATATATATATATATATATATATATATATATATATATATATATATATATATATATATATAAGGGTAGATAAGATTGTTTGGTCGTATATTACGTTGACCTGTCGCACGGATTAATTAACGTATACAGTCTACGTGCGTACCTATTTCAAGCAGTGCATGTGTGTACCGACGTCACAGCGAGACCAGTTAATGGATGAGCGCGTGTGGGGTGGTATCGTCGAGGGCGCCGTTTCGCCCCAAGAGAACAATTGCCTTGTAGACCCGCCTAGCTAAAGTGCGCTAGTGTGGTGGTTCCAACACCAACTAAGCAATCAAAGCCCGGCCTAATTACGGGCCCTTGCCGTTACTGCTGCTTCTCCTCGCAGTTGGTTAGAGCTGGAGCAGAAACCGCGACAGAACGGACGGATTTTTTACACGCATTTATTATTTGGGTATACTAGGTATACTACCCCAAAACAAGTCTTGGCATCTACCTATTATGCATATTATCGTTACAGGCTCGAACCCACGACCTTCCCATTAAAGTTGCAGGACATCTCTAGCGATGCGGTCGTGTTTTTGATTTTATTTTTATTTAGAGGACGGTTGTCTCACTCAGCTACTTCCACCATTACTACTGCCATGTGCGTAAATTAACATTTTTCCCTCGACGCCCTCCCCCCCCTCCCTAAGTAGGTGAATTGCCTCGGCCGATGACAATGTGAGTGTTGGGCAAAATCAAAACTCTGCCGAATAAAAATATATGGATGTTTTCTCAGCGATCTTGTTCTTGCCTGGCAGCATTATTACGTTGAGCCCGTGTCAAGTTGATATCGCAATTGTGCCAGGCTACAATGACCAGCAGATTGGGCGCTTAGAATCATAGCGCTCTTTCTAGAGTTTGTCAAGCTAGACGTGCTGAAGTTTTTATTGATGACACGTGCCGCCACTTGTAACTCACGTTAGTGAGATCCGGGTTTGTGATAGTCGTATAAGACTCATAGCAAACCCTAGCAATATACAACAATCACTGCCAATCACACACGCCATGCACAAAATCTAAAAAAGCTGGTTCAAAGTTCGGAGAAAACCCATTCGGCTAACTAAACAAGAGACTACCCAATATATGTATATATATATATATATATATATATATATATATATATAGATATACAGGGTGTTCCTATGTGTGTGTCCACAACGCCAGGGTATGGTCAACTCGGTGAGAAAATCATTTTTGGCCAATGTGGAACCGGGAAAACTTTTGGTTTAGGAGTGAGGATGAAATTTATAAAAGCAGTTATTCTGTCTTTTTTCTCACTACATAGTTGGCAATCTACGTTTGCGGGAGAACCAGTCAGCGCACAAAGAAACCGATCAATACCGGCGTGTGTTGGCGGAAATTCCTGCACATAACGTAATCATTACTAGCTTGCGTAGCAAAAAGCCGAATAGCCAGATTAAGGAAAGTTCATAAAAGGTCAAAGTTACGTTAACCGCTTTTTTGTGCAACATCGTATTTTTTTTTCCATTACGACCAAAAATGGCAACGTCCAAAGACTACTACTCTCAGGCAAATAGCAGATTTAATGCCCACTACATTCGTACCAAAGTGATGGTGCTGCGTTACGTAGTTGCCAAGTAACTAAGCTTTTTCGACAGTCATATCGAAAGCGAAGGCATGCATACTTGCATAGGGCGTATGAGAAAGTTAGGTACATATTTTGAGGTTTGGTAGAACTCAGCAAGAGAATATTTTTTTCTAATGGAAAGAGGGGGCGGAAACGTCTTGGCAAAGTGCTACGGTTCTGGACGTGAAAACTTCAACGTGAAACATAACAACTATGACTGTCGAAAAAGCTTAGTTACTTGGCAACTACGTAACGCAGCACCATCACTTTGGTACGAATGTAGTGGGCACTAAATCTGCTATTGCCTGAGAGTAGTCTTTTGGACGTGCATTTTTGGTCGTAATGGAAAAAAAATTACGATGTTGCACAAAAAAGCGTTAACGTAACATTTTGACTTTTTATGACTTTCCTTAATCTGGCTATTCGCTTTTTGCTACGCAAGCTAGTAATGTATACTTTATTGTGCAGAATTTTCCGCCAAACACGCCGGTATGATCGGTTCCTTTGTGACGCTGACTGGTTCTCCCGCAAACGTAGATTTTGCACAACTATGTAGGAGAAAAAGACAGAATAACTGCTTTTATAAATTTCATCCTCACTCCTAAACAAAACGTTTTCCCGGCTTCCACCCATTGGCAAAAATGATTTTCTCACCGAGTTTGACCATACCCTAGCGTTTTGGACACACAAATAGGAACACCCTGCATAATAGATGGGAATGCCTGTCGGCGAAGACAGTCCGCTATTGTCATAACTTACTATACGATAATAATGTATACGACAATTATAGTGGGCTACAGTACGGCTACACTGGACTACCTTGCGTACGGTCTTGTTCTTGATCATTAATGTGCATATTTTGTTTTATTTCTGAAGAATTTTCAAATTTAGACCACTTACACTGGTAAACCCATTCCTAACGTATATGTTATATGTCCTCATATAATATATGTGTTATGCATACCTCGGCATACCCATATACACGCATATACATATATACAGCAACGAGTATATCGTTACAATTGAAGAAAGATAGGCATGGCTCACAACTGGCTAGATGAAGCAGATGTTGACGTATCGCACTATTCATTTTGCTGTGATAGACGACACTTCAGAGTCCTAAGAAGACAATTAATTGCAAATCGTAGAAGGCCCTAAGAGCTTTGTGCAATCTGGCAGGACCGTGCTTTCCAACCCAGATCGGCTACCCCATGCATGCGGTACAAGATGTCATTCTTGAGTTGTTTTTTGATAAGTGGCTTTCTCTCAACGAAACCATTCGCCAATTTGTCGCCTAAGAGCAGCAATGAGCGATGGACTCGCCACGAAGAAAATATTGCATCAGAGAAACCGCACCATGGATGGACAACAATACAGGAAAGAAACGTTTCAAATGCGAGATTGTTGTTGGCTACTAATTAAGTACTTGAAAAATGGCACGTTTTGACATATTTATCATCGAATATGTACAGCAGATGCTAGGTGGTGGCTTCCGAACATTTCAAAGAATATCAGAAGAGTGGGGCTAAACTGGGTCAAACGTGATTTCATGCGTCATATCTGGTATCCAACGAGAGTCTGTTTCATGTAGAATGATGACAAACACCAGCCATGGCCGGCCGAGCAATTTTGTGTAAGAAGTTTTAGCAATGATTAGCTATGGTTTTCGCTCTTCGCGTTGTGCGGACCCCGAAATTATGAATGAGTTTGGAAAGTTCCATCTTTTTTCCGAAAACGACACTTCGCCGCGGTCTTGCACCGCGGCTGAGTACACAGTTGCAGAAAAAGCAGGACCGGAGTCCGACTCAGCAGAGCGAAAGGCTCACGGCTATTTAGTGAACTGTGTGAGAACTCCACAAAAGTACATTTTGGACGATCCCCGAACTTCGACGCGTGCTTTGATACTTGATAAATTTGACGTGCCGTCACAAACCAGTCGTCGAAATATTCGCGAGGAGTTCTAGTATTAGATTTACACCACAAAAATCAGACATATTATCTTTGAGGCCAACAGGCTTGCTCGATGTCGGGCACTCCTAGGTTATCTCAACAGCAGGATATGGTCAATTCTTCTCTGACGACAATATAGATATTCACCATAGACGCAAACATGATCTGGCGAAATGGCTGTTGGCTTGCCCACGATCCAGAAAATGTTCCCATTTTGCGACAGAGCAAATTTCCAGCTTATGTGCACCTTTTGCGTGTAGTGTCTAGTGAAAGAGAGTTTGTAAACTATACTTTTCAAAAAAGCCAAACAGTGACACGGGAAGTTTATTTGCATGTCCCCAAACTTTAGTGGGAGCGTAGTTAGACTTTATGTCTAGTGGTTTGCAATTTGTTATTCAGCGGGACGACGTGCCCGCTCATATCAGTCGTTTAGTGCAAGTTTGGCTGGATAAGTATATGATCATGCTCTGGGGTAAGCACAATTGATTGTCCAATCCAGATTTAAATCATCTCGACTCCTGTGTGTAGAGCGTTATTGAAGGAGACTCTAGCAGGACTCGATATACCAACGCAGACTCGCTCATTGTCTCGCTTCAGCAGAAATGAGCAAATCTTGCAAAATGCCTGTAATCGGTTTAAGTATCGTAAGCAAATCAAACGGTTGTTTCATTCAATAAATACGTCGGTCAGAAAGGACCCTATCGGCATATGCGAAATACAGAATTTGAAGCAAGTAACATCAGATACTCTCTCTCTCTCTCTATCTATATATATATATATATATATATATATATATATATATATATATATACATATATATTGTGTATTTTGCCGCAATAAACCTCGCCACTGTGCTTTAATGCTCACTTGTTATCGGTAGACCGATATAAGTACGCGTGTATGCACTTTTGGTGCCTGTTTTGTTTGTCACGGGCCACAATGCGTATAGTTAGCTGCAAAGATACAGACAGCCGTGCTTGTGCAGTGAACGGCGGTGGCTCTTTTCAAAGACACGACTCAAGTGGAAGATCGACATCGCCACGCAGGGCGTCGAAGGCTACGCCGAGCTGTTTCATTGTTTTCTGCCCGAAAGTGAACTGCCTGCAGACAACGTACATGCAGGCAGGTTGGTGGACGAACGATTCTGCGCGCAATCGTTCAGACGCACGACCCGAACAATCTCTTGACAAAACACGTCGTCTATAGGAGCGCAGCGAAGTAAAGAGATCTGTTGCGGGTTCGTGGAATATGCAACAGTTGCCGACAGGCGACTTCCGATATCAGTTGTTTGTCCAGTGTTGTTCTTTTTTTTTGTCTCGCTCATATTTCCTCTGGCGTTAGTTATCACGGTAGTGTGGATCATCAATAGGTTTCTGATATTGTATCGCAATAGCTTCTTTCGTCGATCTGAATGTATTACCTAGCCGGAGACGTCGTACACCCCGCCGAAACCTGTTGTTACACGCTTGGATTTTGGCCCGTGGTCTTGTGCACCGTAGGAGGCACTAAGAGGAGCGAGGAATTCATGACGCCGGGGCTGCAGAACATCACAGATTACCGTGCGATGCTACGCAGAATCTCTACGGGACATGCCATGGGGGTGTGAGATGTCAATACAAATAGTGATGACTATTTGCTATTGACATCTCACACTCTGACTCAGAGCTATAAGTAGCTTATTGTTAACTAATGCCTATTGTAACCCTAGTTAGTATTCGCAGCATAATAGAATGGTAGAATAATACGTGATTAGCAAGTTCTACGATTGGTCTAGAAAAATGCTAATTACCGCACACGACATTCACACGTCAAATTTTGCATAATAGCCCGCGGTGTTTGCAGGTTCATGCCTGACATGGCTCACTTCAGATGAAATCTGCTGCAGCTGTACGTGACAAGGTTATCTGCATACATAAGAATTTTTTTTTCTGCACGCTGGCGGGTCTTGATTCAGCCAGGCGGGCCTGCAACATGATTGCAGATCTGCAACTATAAGCCCATAAAATGGGGCCGGTCTGCATCTATAAGCCTATAGGACGACTATAGTCCTCTAAAGCAAGCCAACTGATGCACCTCAGCAAATTGCTTAACGTGTTTATACTTAGTACTTTCTAGTAAGACGGTGCAAGAATCCTTAGCACAGATGATTCAATCAGTTAGGTTGTCCTGGCGTTCGTGCTGAAGGAATAGGGATTTCCGGTGATGCGGAAGTTGAAATAGACGTATTTCATGCCCGTTATGGGCAAACGGCATCCGGCGCTAGTGTGTGGTAAACTACCGGTTACCCAGAGCTTATTGCGGAGCAAATGGGCGTTTAATATAAGTTACATTTTATTTCGGAGCTTTCCTAATAAAAAAATTTAAATAGATATGTTCACTTGTACATATGTATCCAAAATTACTTAGAAAAAAGAGTCTAGATTTCTGCGAAAGTCATTCGTATAATCAATTGATACGATAAATAGTAATAACATGATTATCGAGGGGTAATACCAACAGTTACAGCAGCGTAGCTATGATGGCCTGAAATCAAATAATAATAATAATAATAATAATAATAATAATAATAATAATAATAATAATAATAATAATAATACAGAAAAGGAAGTAGATCAAATACGGCGTAGAGCTAGGATTTTCTTCAGCATTGACAGTCTTTCATATTTGCTCGTTTCTGTCGGGTATCTGATGCTTGCTTAATCGCATTACAGCAGCAGCAGCCGTTAGCGATAGGGTTATCAAAGAGCCGGAGATCCGGGGGTCCGGAGGTCTGCGCCGGAGATGCGGCGATAAAACCGACTCGTAGAAGCAGAAGAAGAAGAAGAAGAAGAAGAAGAAAAACAGAATAAGCTACTAAGGGTCGTGCTGCTATCGGAGGCTCAAGGTCAGATGCTTCCGCCAACCCCCGACTCGGGCCCGACTCCGACAAGCATACGGCACGCCCGTCGACCTGTCGACGAAGTCGCTGTTAGTTTGGACCCGAGCTTTGCGAAGGCCGATTGGCGGCAGCATCCACGACGGCCCCGGCTCCGCCCACAGTGAAACATCATCGCTTTCCATTGCTACTGCTGCTGCTGCTGATGCCAGCGCCAGCGCATGTAGGCAGACGCATGGCTCTGATTTGGTGAAATAACAACATATCAACATTGACACACACGCAATCGTAACGCAACGTTCGGCAGATGAGACACTTGTCAATGAAATCCAACAAATTGAAGTTGAAGTTGCCCACATCTATTCATATTCATATATGGGGAGCTTCAACTTACAGTTATTGAAACTCATTGACACCTGCCTCTGCAGACAGCTGCGCTGGATTAGGAAATATAATATATATATATATATATATATATGTTGTATGTATGTATATATATATAAAAGTGGGTTTACAAAAGTACCCTACCTAACGTGACAAATACTATAGCTCGTGACGATTGTACGTCAAGTCTCAGCGTTACCTGACTGTCCCAACACCGGTATGGCGTTCCACACCGAAGCAGCGCTTTGGCTCTGCTGTACTTCACTTGACTGTTGACGGAAGTATTTTCTGGACCAGTGGTCACCAGTGACTAGCTTCAAGCGCTCGCAGATTTCGATACGCAGAAATGCAGCCGCCTTGAATCCAGCGTTTCATACGCGAGAGACCAACAATTCAAGGTGTCCCTGATGTCGCAGCATTCTCGGCATTTGGCCGCACATCCCGTCCGGCTCGCACCAGTGGCACAGACCATAGAAGGTGCTAGAAGAGCTAGTCACGGTAGCACCACAGAGGGGTCCAATTGTTCCCAAAGGCCACTAGGGTCAAGCGTTTGCTATTGTCTGAACACACGCCTAGAGTTCGTCACGGATATACGGGTATCCCAGAAGGTCTCACGGCGCGTGCCAAGACGTCGTTCAGGGCAGCGTGCCGCGAGCAGGAATCCGCACTGGGTGAACAGGTAAGTCTTGCTCACTTGCTAATTCGTCGTTGTCCGCTTGTTCGGTTAGAGACATTCTCGATTTTTAGAGCGACCAGGGCCCGTCCGATTGGGAGCAAAATTGGTTATCCTGGTGGTGGGAAGGCAAGGTGCGTGTCTAGTAGTTCCATTTTTGACCGTTTACACGTTTGCGGAAAACCTATTTTTTGCGATGCGGCGATGGCCGAAGTCAAGGAGCCACTGTGCCTGATGATTTTTGTATCTAACGATCTCTGGGTACGTACAAGCAACAAGTCTTTAACACTTTCAATGTATGTTGTACCGGACTTGAATTCTGAAACTCATCACATCAAAGTCAGACAAACATCGCTGCTATTTTCAGCAAATCCATCCGGCTGACGATTATATAATGTATATAAATATTATATATATATATATATATATATTAAATATATATATATATATATTATATATATATTATCTATATATATATATATATATATATATTAATATATATATATATATATATGTGTGATACGTTGTTTGCCAGCAGTAAAAGCTGTAATAACAGTAACAATAAGATGTAGCTGTGAGTCGACGCACACGTCCGTATATATATATATATATATATACATAAACACACAAGCTGCAGGCACCCATCATATTCACGCGCCGCAATATACGCGATATCGTCGCCGCGCGCGTTGAACGTCAATGTAACATCGGTGTCATTCACGCTCGCACTTACTGTGCTATTGCTCTTATCATTAAACTGCAAGCAATTATATCAATTGCTCTTATCATTGTTATCATCGTTGTCGTCGTTATCATCACTACTACTACTACGACCACAATTTTTTACTCATTAATATTGCTCTTTTGTCTGTTATTTAGTTGGTTAGTTCCGACCACTTCGCTGATAGGAAAACGGAAGAAGAGTTTTTAGCCCATATTTGCGCCTTTCTCTCTCTCTCTCGCTCTCTCTCTCTCTCTTCGCACTCGCTGTCCCTTGTTGTCGCTTTTCCTTCAGCGCTCTCTCTTTCTCACCTCAACATTTCCGTTTTGTCATCGTTGTTTCTCTCGCATTTTCCCTGCTTGCTTCCACTTTGACCCAGAAGGACCCTAGAGGGGTTCGCCACGAATCACATCAGCTTGTGATGTGTTGCATGGTAAGGCGTGAAGATCGGCGCCGTGGGGTTCGTCGCGGTTGGCGTTGTAGTATCATCGTCGTCGTCGGCGTCTTCACCATATCACCGTTGCGATATTGATTAAGAAGCACCGTAAGGGTCATATCATCTGTTCATTCACACCACGGTTAACAAGGACCGACCACGACGCCTGTGGTGGCGGCAGCTGCAGCTGATGCAAAACTGTTGGTTTGCGTGGATGCGGACAGAGAGGGTTACCTCTCTGTCGGCCGGCGTCTCCAATGAAAGGCCATCGTAAGGTCCCATATCGGTAAGCCATAAATGCGCCTCTACCAATGACGACCATTAATATGAATATTATTGTTATTATTATCATTATTATTAGTAGTAGTAGGTATCCATCCACGTCGACGGATAAATCCGCTGTGGCTCTAAAGTCGTCACACAGGTGGAGCAATCTACCGCTTCGTAAATTAGCTGTGCAGTTGTTACACGTAGAGGAGGTTCGTCTGACCTTATATGCATACATTGGGTGTGTGGGTGTGTGTGTATATATAAAATATACGAATCGTCGTTTTACAGGTGGAACAGTCGGTAAATACTGATCCAGCGATAACAGTATGGCGAGCAAGAAAACAGGTATGACCTTATATGAATATATACGTGCTAATGCGTAAATATTAGTAAACACATGTGGACACAGTGTTGATAATGTGTCCCAGACAACTGTGTGGCAAGACTTTTACAAGCAGCTGCTTTCGATAACGTTCGTAATGTTCGTTCAATAACGACCATAAAACAAGAGTATTTAGGATATAATAAAGATATATACCTCGGTAAAGGGGTGACATTTTTTGGCTTTTACAAACTGTTTATGAGACACCAAATGTTGAGCATTTTTCTCACATATCTGAGGCCCAATTACATTTACGCAGGCTTCACTATTAGTCTTTAGCTCGCTGATGATCGGGAGATCATTACCGTTCTCTCTAATCTTCTCACGGAATCTAAAAAAATAACTACGGAAAAAGTCTAATGGCATTAAATCGTAAAATCTTGAAGGCCAACGAAATGACCTAGATGCTATAGATTAAGTACCTTATTTGCTTTGTGAAACTCTTAAACAAGTTACCACGTATGCACACGAATAATGTTCTTACAAGGCCGGCTATGTCGACTGAAAAATTGCACGAAGAGTTCGCCAGCATGCTCGTGGAGAGTTTCTCTTCTCGTAATAAATGTTTACAATCTGGACGCGCTTCTCCGTTGAGTGCAGCTACTTTAAACCTATTACTGTATCATTATGCCTACAAACGATTTTTAGGGCCCGTACAGGCGCGCATATATTTTAGACAATACAACATATTTGCCTCTCTAAACGTGGACATTTCATTAATTACCGGCAGAGGGCCTCGAGGCGCAAAAAGCAACAACATTAATAAGGCCAACAACAAAGCAAACCCGGCTCGTCGTTATAACTTAATCAGTTTGCTCCAGCATTATTAAGTGAATATATGAAAAATAATAAAATATATTGAGTCCTTATCTAAAGTATGAAATACTCGGCCTCCTTGCAGCTTTTGTGCACGTATATAAAATAATCTTGTGCTAACCAAGACATACTCCCCCTTTAAATCTAGACATACTGCACCAGCATAGAAACAATTCACTTTAGAAGTGTTCCTGTATGGCGTTATATACAGCTTTAGAAAATCTGTCACTTGGGTTTTACAGAACTAGAGAACCGACGCTCTGAACAGTTTACATCTCAGCTCTAAGTTGGAAAACCTTTAATATCACATGGTGCAGCTTTAGTATAAACTACTCCCTAATAAGCTTTTGTTGTGCAGCAGGTAGGTACCACAATAGTACGCGTTTACTGCACGTTTCTGAACCTAATATTTTCGCACTACAGCACTAAAATTGAGTTGTTAAGGGATTAAGTCGCCGTGTGTTCCGAATACGTTTTTTCTTTCTCTCTTTTCTTCTACTTTTCCTGTTATTTGCCCTTTTCCCCTGTTTTCATTTGTATTTCTTTCTTCCCTTTATTTCCATTTTTTCCTTTTCTTTTCCTTTAAGAGAACCAACATAATAATGTAGTGCTGGGAAAGCAAAATATATTGAGTTATCAATGTCCAACGGGATTATAAATTCATCTTGACAGCAGCTGATTCTGCTACCCGCCTAACATAACCCAAACGAATTTAGCAATTCTTTTAAAATCTAAAAAATCTAACCTGACGTAAATTTTTACAGCATAAGATGTATATACTACCAACTTATTACAGTAATCGTTTTTTCTGTTAATATGTCCTTATTGGAAGCTTTGTAGGCACCTAAACGTCGTTGAAGAACTCGTTTGAAATACATTTTAGTACGTATTTGTTCATCTGTGGTTATTTAATTTTGGTTTATACCTTGACTCAATAAGTTAATCGGCTGTTTTACTATTCGCGCATATACTTTGCGTTGCTATTTGAGACTGTTGATATATATACGCCAAGAAATATAATTCATACTTTGTAACTATACGTCACGTTGATATTATGCAAGTGCTTCAATCTATGGTAACAGTGCGCCCATCATACCAGAACCCGGTAACTCCAGTTTAGCAGGCTTGAGCAGCATATTAGAATATATATATTATATATATATATATCTATATATATATATGTAGAGAAACGAGTAAAAGTATTTTTCTAGGTAACTGCCATATATACCCGCATACATTCACCTTTGAACGATGAGCACTTTACGGCACTTACTAGCTGACTCGACGACAGATTGATTCGGTCAGTGTTATCAGTGGGGTTGTGTTGAGGCTTGCTTATCTATGTTACGTTGGCAAAATAAA
>QVRM01000489.1:0-50921 GCA_003439945.1 Dermanyssus gallinae
AGTCAGGTACGTCTATTTGGAGCTGATTGATCTCGCTCGGGCTAGACATGCGTTTTTCAAAACATTCCTAGAAGCGGACGAAGTAAGAGCGTATGAGCAGTATACTACTCAGCTTAGATCATTAACTTACAGCTACTTTAACTCATAATAAAATTAAAAATCCAAACAAAAAATCCGTTTTGTCTAAAATATGCTTATGCTGGTTACAAGAAGGTGAATAGTTACATTGAAGAGAGTTCAGAAAAATGGGGTCAAGGATATCCACTTTTATAGCCTTCGCGATAAACAACTTAAAAGCTCAGCGTTACGGCCATCATCTATAGAGGAACCACAGTAAGGTACAGGGATCATTTGGGTACCATACCGAGAGTGACTTGATTCGTGGTATTATTATCGCAAGCACCCCCCTTCGCCCCCCCCCCCCCCCGATGTTGAATTCCCATGGAATCCCGTCTTGACAGAGGAGGAACGTTAACAGAACACCCGGGACCTCATCACGGTTTACAAAATGGCACAATCCCCGTATCCAACCGCAGGTAAACATGCGGAAAACAGTTGAGTGAAGGCTGCTAGTAACATATGTGTATCACGCATTTTCGAAACCTCCTAGAAAAAAAGAGGAAACACGTTAGTGGCTGTCAGATACAGACAGTACATAAGCCGACAACGTCCCTCTGTCAACACGACAAAGCAGAATTATTTGCCAACTGAACTTGTTCACTTGCAATGACGCCTTTAGCCTGAAGTGATGCCCGACCATCCACGCCCGTATAATAGATTATAGTAATTTATTAATATCTAATTGACTTGTTCAGAAGTGAGAGTATTAAACACTCTCATTCCTAAGCAAGATATTTCCCCCCGCCGCCCGCACTCTATTAAGAAAAATATTTTTTTCAACAAGTTAGGTAGGACAAAGGTTAGTTACCACCTATTCTCTATACAGATATATAATGTTTGCTGTGCTCTCGTTCCTGTATGCGCAGATTCTTCACCTATGCTGGTGGTACCTCGTGCTGAAGATCTTCGAGTTCTCGGACACGCTGTTCTTCGTGCTGCGTAAAAAGACGTCGCACGTGTCGGCACTGCACGTCACTCACCACGCGGTCGTCGTCAGCGGTGTCTGGTTGGGACTTCGCTACGGTGCCGGCGGCCAGAACGCCTTCTTTCCTTTCGTCAATTGTGCCGTTCACGTTGTCATGTACTCCTACTACTGCATAGCCACACTCGGCAACAAGCGGTGAGCGCGCGCGGCCAGGCTTTTTGCATTTGAATTTGTCGTTGATCGTTTGCGAACGTAACGGAGAGGGAAGACCCGGGGGGGGGGCTGGCGGGTTGGTACGGGGGTGGTGGACAGAGATCAGAAGTGAGGGAGGAAGCGAAACTGGTAAAGCACGTGTGGTGAAGCACATCCTACACTTAGCAGTGAAATGAGTTGCTACTATGATGTCGATGCGGTGCAGCAACTGGGCAGACGCGTGGCTATTGCTCGTATGATGGGCCATGTTTAAGGCGGTTACTACCGCTGCTGCAACTATTACTACTAAAGCGAGGAACGCATCTACGGGACCTTCGAACATATTTTGGCGAACCCAAGCTAAACAAGCGACAAACGAACGGAACGGATCGGCCATGGTGACGGCGACCGTTTATTAACATATGGGATTGACTACTGAGGCTCGATTGAGAGTTGACTGATAGCATAATGGATCACAATCACGTACACAATTAATTCGAAAGAAGATGCTCTCTGGTAACTTCTCTAGTAGCTTCACTGTATCATTGCCTCTCTCTGCCTCTCTCTCTCTGGTTGCTGGCCATTGTCCCCCAGATTATTGAATCTAGTTTGGGGTGAAGATCGTATAGGTTGGTAGAACTGAAACCGTTGTAAAGTGTGCGAAATTTTCCCCGACCTTACCTATTTAGGTCTAGGTTAGAGAGTGAATGGTAGGGTTAGATTGCCCTGATGGCGGTGTTGGCACTCCACCCTAGCGATGTCGATTTGGTCTTGATTGCTTTCCTCATTCACTTTGTCATAGTATACATAATCATATTCAAATTACGCGACTTCTCGAACAGCTAGCAACGGCGGCAAATGAATGAACGGGGGCCCCAGCGTAAACGCCACCGGCGCACGTGCCTGTCCCTGGCCGGCAGTGTTCCTATAGCCGAATCGAAAGTGTGCCACTGCTGCCGAAGAACGCTGATTTTCTAGTTCGCTAGTTGTAGTTTTATATTGCCCTTTGTCTGATCAGTTGTGTTTATGTATTATTGGCTTACTTCGTTGCTTCTTTGTGGTCTCTTTGGGTTGGACGGACAGACACGGATAACGGCCGTTATCCGTGTCCCTGTCCGTCTAGCTATGTGAACAAACAACACACATATTCCTTCAACCACCCTCCCCGCACCCCCCAACCTAGTGTATGTATATATGGGCGCAGGCGTGTGTGTGTGTGTAGGCCATTGCCATTTCACTACTGACCTGTCGTTTCGTTGCAGATGCCTCTGGTGGAAACGCTACCTGACGCAGCTGCAGATGATGCAGTTTGTCGTGGCGTTTCTGCACGCGGCGCTACCACTGGTCGTCGACTGCGGCTTCCGGCCCGGCTTCTCGCTGGCCGTAATGGCACACGCGGTTCTCTTCTTCGTCATGTTTGCTGGTTAGTTAACGAATCGACTGTCTCCGATTCGAGGGGCCCACGCGCGCTGAATCCTTTTTTTTTACCTTCGTGCACACATATATATATATATATATATATATATATACAAACACCCTGCAAACTTACAATTAAATAATAAATCTACAGCTGGAATTTGTTCCTATATATATATATATATATATAGTCAGCAGCGCCAACTCGGTAAAACGTTGTCGACTAGTATAATATTAATAATAATAATAATAATAATAATAATAATAATAATAATAATAATATATTATTATTATTATTATTATTATTATTTAACGATCATACTTGTAAGGTATGCATACCACAAGACGCGGTTCGGCAATACAACGAAAGACACCGACACGACGATATATATATACAACACACATACTAACAATGATTTTGTTAGTAATTCATAAATTAACTTAGGAAGTATAGCCCGCGATTCATAGGCATCTTATGTACATAGAGCACGTAGAGCATATTTTCCCTTCTGTTCTTTCGTTCTCGCTTAGTTGGAACTCAAGGTCGTGAGTTGAAGTTGAGAAGCGCACACAGCTTATGTGCTAGGCAGGAACCATTGGGATATATATATATATATATATATATACGTATATATAACCGTTTCTTCCATTTAATGCGTGTTTGGTTTGGCAGGTTTCTATAGAGAACGTTATGGAAGACGTAAAAAATCGGTAGGCCATCCAGTCAACGGACGACAATCTGAACGAGCTCCTGAATGAAGGAAACCAAAAAACTCATCTCGAGCATCATCACCATCATCACGCGAACGGTAGGCTACTGCGAACATAGCTATTTTTGTTGTTGTTTTGTTTGATGTACATAGATGTATTCTGTTGAGTCTCTTGTGTGGTTTTTGCCTCCTTACATCTGCCGCGAAAAACAAGAGTTTGCGAGAACAAGTAATTATATAATTGTAGTAAACGATTCCCGTTTAACTTAGTTCGAATGACCAACCAGCTTTAAATTATGGAGTCGAAAAACATAGCATTATATTAGCACACATACATACCATCCAAGAGCATCCAGAGCTCCGAGCTGAAGCGTTCTTGACTTATCGAGTTTAATGGCGTTCTGGACTTCTTATTTGTAAGACTGTGGTTCGCACCAAACTTATCAATTGAATGCTTGCCTGGCTGATTGCTAAAAGAACGCCTAAATGTGAGGAAATAATTTTAATTATATCTTAATGACTACTGTTGGTTGACACACCAGCACAGCCTCATTAAGTTAATATATTAGCTGTTTTTGAAACACAGATACATTCTGTCATTGTGACTTATTGCTATTTATAATAATTATAGGACGCGCTAGGCTCCTATAAAACATTGTCTGGAGGCTAAGACAGCTCACTCGTGGAAGCTCCTGTTGTTCCAGTCAACAACAATTTATTATCAGTCGGTTACGCCTTTGGGTTCTTTTTTCGTAAAGTCGTTTAAGCTGTTGACGGCAATGGGCTGAATTAATCGTCTGACTTGTTCCCAGAAGTTCAGAATGGCCAAGGCCTGTGGCACCCCTATTTATAAGCTTGTTGAACGTCCTTAGAACGGTTCGATAGTAGTCGATAAATAATGTTCTCAATATTTAGACGTGAAACGTTCGCCCTTTACACCGCAGATATCTCGCACTTTCGCTCATGTTCCTAGTTAGAGTGAGGATGTGGACCTATTTTTAGAGGACAGTTTTCTCACAAAATCATCTAATGGTAGATATAAATGAGATGCGGACTATACTTGGCTAAGCGTCAGCAGCTTCGAAACATTCCAGCACACGTAGTATAGAGAGAGACGCTCTGAATTGGCTCTATTGGCTAAATATATATTGGACTTTTTACGATACAACAACTTCTCGTATGCTAGAACTGAGGCAAAAGTAGGGGATGCAAAGTGAGCGAGTGCATATACCCTATATATATATATAGTTGTTCCATAATATTAATGGCAAATAGTAGTGCGCCATCTTATTTTTAAGATATCTATCGCTGTTTGTTTTTAAGTTCTTTCGGTCATGGTTGATAAAAATCTACCCATTATTACCATCCAGTCATATCCTTTTAAGGAACTTAAAACGTATTAAAGCAAATTCAGGATTGGCCAATATGGTATTAAAAACCCACAACTTCCCGAACGCAATATATATATATATATACATACATAGATAAACAGATTTTTTTCATATGGCCTTTCTGTCGACCAGTCTAGTTAGAATTATGTATCTGTCGTATTTTCTTACGTGATTTTGCTCTATCCTATTGTGGCAACAAAACTGCAGGAAAGGACGAGCGGTTACATGCTTCCAATAACGGCGAAAGTCATTCTGGCACCAATGGAATTGCGACCACCGACGCAAGCGCCTCGCCCCAGCCCCAGTACCTATACAGGTACGAAAAACACTTAATTATATATATATATATATATATATATACATACATACATATATATATATATATATATATATATATATTTTTTTTTTTTTATTGTCATCAACATCGTGCATTTCGCCTTGTCCAAGGAGTACAACATATTTGGTCGTATCCGCTAGCGTGACCATCGCTTTGTGTTAGTAGCAGTGTTGAGTAAAAAATCAAGACGTGATAACCAGCTGATATAACACCTAATCTTTCTCATTTGCGTGGCGTGGAATTATTTGCAGTTATGTGCGACGTAATCGTCGCGAGCAGGAAGCCAAAGAAAAGCGGGATGCGGCCAAGGGCCGTGGTGGCAAAAAGCGAAGATAGATCCGAACGCGGACCATCTGTATTCAGTAATGCGCAGCTGACATATTATCCACACGACGACGACCACGACAACAACAACAACAACAACTATAATATACGTATAACAAACAGCATGGGTAATACTAACGACACCAACAACAACAACACGAAGACCAACACCTCATACACGCGTCCTATAGGATTACGCTGGGGAGGGGGGGGGGTAATTAACGGGGTTTTGACTATCGATGTCATCATACGGAATTATTAGAGACGTATTCTCTCTCTCTCTCTCTTTCCATATATATATATATATATATATATATATACTCGAAGCCCCCCTTGTCGCTGAGGTGGTTGCTTAGCAACAACTATACGGATGCCAAAGCAAGCCCGAATAGTATGCGAATACGTTACAAGTGCGATACGCGTTTATGACATTTTCACGTTAAGTATTTGGATGCCGGGTTCTCGTGTCCGGATAGAAATGGTACGCAGTAGGCTTTCTTTGCTGGCAGGTGGAGCTAGGTGATACTGCTAGTTGGGTATTTTGGGCGTCTTTTTTTTGGGGGGGGGGGGGACAAAAATTGGGCGTATTTCGTTCAATCGGAAAATCTTGCAAGCGGCCAAAAGCTCATTCGAAACATTACTGTCGTTTTGTCGGTGGATTGTCTGCGTGTATAATTAACATTGTAGCAGGGTGTTTTGGCTTATGCACTATCGATATCGGCGATAAGTTAGCATTCATTTGAGCGATGGCTGTTTCTACATTAATAATCATCAGGGCGAGAAGGAAGGTCCTTGCCACTACCAAGTGTAGGTGGGAAATCTGTGCAGTATATATATACTATATATACATAAATATCTATTACAGTAAAAATGAATTTGTTTTGTGTAATATAGTCTAAGTGTCTCCTTAAACCTACGTCTGCTGCCAAATCTACCGAACAATTCATTTTTAGTTATTAATAATAGACACATCTACACAGCCAACAAAGACGTACACACTATATATATATATATATATATATATATAAAGGAACGTGATGCGCGTACTTAAGCAATATAGTCTATAAAAAGCGTGATAGCCTACGATTGTTTTAAAAACAAACGCATCTAAGCAATATGTATGATAAGCCTTGTAAGACAATCTGAAAAAAAGAGCAATTATGCGCTAACAACAAGCTTCTAACAACAATAAGTGAATAGCTTCTCTCCCAGGCGGTTTGTCATTTGTCATTACCAGCACTTGTACTCGTATCTTTACCGGCAATTTCCAATCATTATGCTTGCTTACTCCATTGACGAGAAGCTCAATAGCTATTGCTCAACCAAATCATATAATTTGTTTGTAACACTAAATTATACAAAAACGCAGTAGCTTATGATGGCTTAATATGTTTGCGTTCACCTGTTTCACTATTTACTATGATAAGTTTAACTTTTTGGTGTTAATAACTAACAAATGAAAACACGTATTAAATGAGACTTTTCCATGCAAGACATTCTTCGCGATGCTTACAGACAGAAACTAAACACAAACTTTGCGTATAGAACACTACGCTACGAACTTACAATTAGAGCATTCGTGATTAAGCTGTGTTTTAGTCGAAGCTTAAATATTACGATCGCAGTCTAGAAGGACACTCTTTTTAAATGTGTATACGCTTAGCTTTCAGTTTTTTAGAACTAGGTTATTGATCTTCTTTTCTAATTTCCTTATAATGTGCACTATATATTTCAGTTTTTTTTATTCGTTTCACTATATATATATATATATATATATATATATTATCAGTGTATTATCTGTACAAAATTCAAGGTGGCACGGAAGTAAGCAAGAGCTTTATATTGTAAACCAACTGAGTAATGTATTAAATTATGTTAGGTATTTTGCTTTAGAAAAAAGTTATCACCATTGAGTTCCTTTACTCGACTAGGAACTTCAGTAGTACTCTGAATTACTAAAAGATTATTTTTGGGATTCTTTATACTACATATATATAATATACAATGAAAGGGCACTGTATGCAATATTAGAACAATTTCTAACACGAAACTTCTGCAAATGTATTTTTTTATTGTCCAAGTTGAAGACCATATACGAATCATATAGAATTAGCTACGAATTTTCACTTTGGATTTGTTGAGCGGGCGTCAAAATTTGACACAACTCTGAACGTATATAGGTTCTATATACATCTGTATATACCTATTTGAATAGCACGCCGTACAGAACCATCCAATGACCACGTAGAAACGAAAACCAAAAGTGGAATGAAAACATGATCGGGGGGCACCGTAGACATGGTCTACCGTTTTGTCTACTGATAAGACTCTTTATGATATTATGACTGTACCGACAATTGTAAGATCTTTAAACAACAGAATCTATTGTACATCAAGTTGATGTATGAGAAATGACCAGATATATATATACATACATACAGAGCAGTACGGTAATGAATCTTAGTGATACGTTGAGCTACAGTGATAAACATACATAGATAGATATACTTTATCTAGTCAAACTGTCACGATCGTCCGTGTTGCCGAATAGAGACCAAGCCGACGAGTCGGTGGCATTTCTTGCCCTCGTAACCCGAGCGCACTTATAGAGGCACTTCCCCAATGTGGTATTATTGGCATTGAGGACCCTTGCATGAGTCCTCTCCGTACACTGTACCCGTACATCGCGAACTTGTCACTTGACGTCGCTGTAGTTTGACTACAGCGGTGCGGAACTTACGTAGAAAGTGCGTTCCTTTTCGTTGCAACTACCATGATTCTGTACGACTCTGTTACTCTGGCTTCCGCATTGGCAACAATGCGGAGACCCGCTGTCATTAGCGCATATGGAGATTTTAGTATGACCTTCAGCTCTGCTGATGCTGTTGCTGCACCTAAATAAGGACTATAAAAATTACGCTAAATTAAGAGGACAGCGATCACTACCAATATGAGATTTGATTTGTCTTCACTGAGCCAAACGATCACCAACTTCATCTTCACACCCCATATTTTCACTCACTCACCATCGTAGACGATCATAGTCGACGCGAAGGCGGAGTTCCGAACGTGTGCATGATGTACGTATAGATCGCCGGATAGGTGGTGGTGGTGGTAAATGACCGAATAGAACAACTTCATTGTATAGCTTGAATACGACGATTACTTTGAGTCAATAAAATAAACACTGCATCCGAAGCCGGTGCAAAACAACAAACACAATAACAACAATTATAACAATAATAAAGATAATCATTAATAAACATGCTAAGACAGAAGAATCCAATCGTACGCAGGTGTCCATGCTTGTATTCCGTCAAAATGTAAATATTGCTAGACAGGTGTTTGCATATCTAATTTAAGAAATGCTCTCTTAATCGTTTAGATCAACTTGCTTAATTGTTTTCACGATTTGAACTATACGAGAGAAACGTAGTCCCTCTATAACAGGCACAGCTATACATGTACATGAAACACGCCACAGAAAAAAATAGCTAGTGCAGGCTAAATATTTTCGCCGCCGTGACAATGGAGACAACGATGGAGGGTCTAGGTAGATTAAAAATAGTGAGCTTGAAGTCCATTAAGATGGCTTGAAGGCAGCGGAGATGCATTACCGGGACAATATCCCAAAATGTACGATGAAGGGCATTGAAACATACAGTCATGTCGTCCGTGAGAAGGCAAAATGTTTTTTTAGCCTAGAACGAGCTACAATGACTGAGCGACAGCCAGGACGTGGAAAACAAAAGTATTGTAGGCCGTTGGTGTAAACTACCGCATAGTATAAGCTCCAGTCCTCTAGCCACCTGAGGCAGATATATCTCATTTGAGCAGCTGCGACTTTTGGCACTTAAACTTGAGCGTAATTAATTTTGAATTTTGGTTTTTGTGCGTCTATTGTCAACATTCTGGGGAGACTTCGGGAATGCTCAATGTACATACATCTCGTCAGTGACCAGTGTAAGCACTCACGAATCCACTATATTATCCACTATCGTTATCTTTTCGACCCCCTGTCTAAGTATGAGCTGTGGCATACTTTAAAACCGTAGGAGAGACGTCTCCGCGCCGTCCGACTTCATCGTTTATTCTGCTTTTCCCCATCTTCACGCACCGCCGTGTGGGCCGCTCAGAGATGGGCGAGAGCTATGCTAAAATTAACCGATCTAAGTGGGTGCATCGAGATCACTAGCCGACTAGCCGAGGAATCCGTGACTTGTGCAGCTTTGAGAACCCCGCAAAACAGAAAGGTGTACTTTACGTCGTCTGGCTCTCTGGAGAACCGCACGTGACAGAGACGCCACTGTAAGCCTTTTTAATCTTCATCATGTAACTCGTCATGGAACTGACTGTGACCGGTCAGAACCTACAGGTATATCGTACAGTAGGATAGCTTACTGTTTTGCCAGTCGTTCCACACCCCGAAATCCGGTCTCAGACTTTGTCGGCGGCGTTAGGACTATCTTAGTACTATCTCAGCCGTCACCGTAAGTTCGAGATCGTTGACATACGCCAGCATCTCTACACAACCTGTAGGACTCCAGTGGTAACCTCGACTCCTGCTCCCTTCAACCAGACCTCGGCCACTCAGGTAGGATAAAATCATCCAACGGAATTTGACAGACATTCCCTTCCTCTTCATCGCTGCGTCCCAAATTATTTTGCTAAAAGCATGTTTGCTACCTAGGACTAAAGCGTCTAATAAACTGATAAGCTAGAACGCCGCCGCTTCTTTTTCGGGCTTCGGAACTAGCACAAGGCTGGCCTGTTTTCAGATTCACGGAAATCTGCTTTGCCTTAAAGGTGCGGTCATAAAAACATCGAATACCTTTGTTCACCTTCCGTCGACAATTTTTACTACCTCGGGGGCACCGTCCGGACCGCGAGCCTTACCAGAAGCAATCTTTCTCCGGACTCGTTCGACCCTTTCAGAATAACTTACAGAATGTCATCGGGGTCCACATCGAACCCATTTCTGCCTCTCCCCGGCCGACATACAATCTAGTAGGGCAGGCTCTAAATATCTTGTGCAACAGCCTCTATGCGCTTCTTCCACGCTCGGGCCTTACTCTTGGAGATAAGTTCTAAAATGCACGTCCGGGAGGCTTTATGCTCAGCCAGTTATAATTCGGTTTGAACGGTTTTCGATTCGGTTTGAAATGCTTCGGCAATGCCGAAGCAAGCTAAATACATGGCGGCAAATAGAATATGCCGCCACCCTACTTGCGAAGACGCGGGAAGTCACTAAATGCGCGGGCAATCTCTGAGTATATAAGCAGGCATGAGAATAAATGAGTCAGTAGTCGTTGGTGCGAGCCCGGCAGAGGACGTGTGTTGTTTAGAGCGAAAGACTAGCGAACTCGTAACGGTCGCCGTCCGGTCGTTAGGGTGGTGTATCCTACAAAGATGAAAGGATGTAATTCCTCAAACGGCGGCAATGTATGGCGCCCGGGACTTGCCACTCAATTTTCGTCGCTGCCAGTCCTGCCCGTCCCAGGCACCACAACAGTTCTACAGGCACGAAGTAACGACGCGTGAGAGCCTCAAGACGAGCTCGGCGAACACGTCCCCCCCCCTGCTTCAGGGGTCATAAAAGAGAGACAGGGGGTCGTAAAAAACACCAGGGACATCGGGGGCAGGCAGGTGACCGGCCAACAGCGCAGAACGTCCGGACGCAACGTGCGCCGTGGCATCACCACGGCTTTAAATTAATCTGAACTTGCAGCGAGTGACTGTGGGTATTCCGCAGGGCGCCGTTCTGATCCCTCTCATTTGAATTTGGTACAAGATGCAGTTCTGCGGTTATCGTTTTTCTTTCCGGGCGTGGACAATCTTATATGTTCCTTGCAAACTCCTGTTTCTGACGCCCTCTTCATTTTGCGATCTAAAATGTGCTCGTTGCAAATTTTTCCAATGCATGTGCTCTGTCTTGTTTCGGTTTTTTCGTGACACTTGTTTTTGCCCGACGGTGCTGTTCGGACCAGTCTTCCTACTAAGCCACCGTCGTTTCGTGATAAATTCTGCTCAATCTGAAGAATATGCATGGCCGGTCAGAAGATGCGACATGGTCGCTTAGAAGAGAATTCGCCAAAAATAAAGTTCTTTATTAGCGTTCACGCCAAATACTTTAGAATCATAACCCTACGACCACCCACGTGTTCAAAGCTAACATATACAGCAAATGCGCATTTCATGACGATCATTTTGGTACCAAACGTATGGCAATGCGAGCTGTGGTTGCGGAGTAATTACGATTTTTCGGCGGGATGTCCAGATTAAGTGCATGTAAAATGACTGTGTGGCGACGTTCACTACCGCCGACGTGTTGCGCGACAGCCGCAGCGCGTCATTTTTCATGCACTTAATCTGGACATCCCGCCGAAAAATCGTAATTACTCCGCAACCACAGCTCGCATTGCCATACGTTTGGTACCAAAATGATCGTCATGAAATGCGCATTTGCTGTATTTGTTAGCTTTGAACACGTGGGTGGTCGTAGGGTTATGATTCTAAAGTATTTGGCTTTGCCTTATTTGGCGAATTTAAGCGACATGTCGTCTCTGCGTGTTCTTGAAGCTGCACGACGTGTCTTAGTTCTGTACTGGTGCTCGCGAACGGGATATTGTAGTAATCACTGTATATAGCCAGTTATATATTGCTTAACGAGCTCTACGGGACGTTCAGCGTATATATATATATATAGTATTATACGGAACTCGGCCTGGACTACACCCGCTTTGACAACCCACTTGACAGCATCTGCTCTATGCCGACTACACGCCACCGCTATCGTCGCGTATACGCGATCCTGCTTCATGGACCCCACGAATTACTACTACCTCGCCACTATAAAGAGGGAGAGGATTTGCGTATAAGGACATGTGCCGAAACCACTTTGCAAAATCGCGGTCGGCACACAGATAAAACGAGGGCGTTCCGCAAGGGTCGCAATGCAATCCAGGCCTCAGCTGACCGATCTTCGAGGCACCCTCCCGGGTTCAAAAAACATGAGCCGGTATCATGAGGCTCCCCTTTTATAGTCTCGAAGTATTGTCCAACACAATTCCGAATCGTGGGGGAGGGCGCGGTCCGACTGAGGTTTTTAGTGCAAACGCGCTTAACTCACCGTACTGTGTCATTGGTTTATTTTGTGCTGCTTTGCGAACGCAGTGCCAAGTTAAACTTCTTGACTAGGCTAAGTTACAGCGTGCGTCATGATTCCAGCCATATTGATAATGTGATACACGTTTAATGATTAACGAGCTTTGAGCGAGTAAATCACGTAACACGTTTACCACTTTTGTGGCTTTTGCGTGCAGCGTTTTTATTTACATGATGTTGGGTTGCCTCTGTTGAATTACTTTTTATGTATCAGTTCATATTACAATATTGCCAAAGTTAATGTGTCAATTTTCAGCCTAGAACAGCCCTGGTCTGCACCATTCGTCAAGCGATCCCAACATTGAGATCGCGTTGCCCCGCTGGACATCAATGGAAAGTCTCTGGCGTAAGCATTATGCGGCTGCCTTTGTTATATTATTAAAATGCACTATTTTCACCGCCGATACGACGCAGTAGGTAATTTTTCTCACCGTCAGTCAAATAGCTGTTACGTCCGCCATACATTGTTCACTGCCGCCTACACGCCGTTTTCGTTAAGTACCGCCATAATGTATTCGGACATCTCCGATCGCCGACCAGAGTACGCAAAAAGTATGCGTGCGCGAGGCAAGAAGAAAGTGAGAACAGAAACTACAAAAAATGTGATTATACATTGGTTACAACCTTTATTTTAGTTTCTCTTTTACAGTAAGCAGCACTAATACATAGCATGTGCAAGCTCGTCGTTGATCGTGACGTCTAACCTAGCTCGAGAGCTTGAGACAGTTGGTCAAGTTGCCGGAAAAAATCAAACGGGATAAAATGAGAGGAGACAGACAAATAGACAGCGAGATGACCCAGAGAACGCAGAGGACCTACAGACACATCGTAGCAGAGTAGAAGCGGTCAAGACAGAGGCCGCGGGAAAGGGCAACCCGTTTCCACCCTCTATTCTCTCTCTCTGACACGTTTTCCCTCTCTCTCTCTCTCTCTCTCTCGCTTCCCTTTCCTCTCCCTGACGTTTGTCCTATGCCTTTTCCTCGCTCGAAGCTGCCCCGTCATTTCCTAGAGAGACAGGGCTGGTGTGTGAGTTTGTGTGTGTGACAACAACCCTTTCCACACAGAGGAGACAACGTTGGCTTAGCTGCTGCCGCCACCACCACCACCACTTACTGGCACTGTTCTAACCGCACGATCAGCGGCCAGTAAGACGGCATCATCACACGCTAAAATCTCCATCTACGTCTGGTTCATCAGTTATCGTGGTTCCTTTGGCAGTCGCGCAGCCGGTAGATTTTAGGGCTCGGTGTCGATCGACGGCCCTGCTTGTGGGTTCGCCTCGCCTCGATAGGTTTGTTGGCCAATAATACAGTGTACAGTTGTCGCTAGCCGCTACCATGGTTGCCATGTTGATGTGCGTTGGTGATGATATTTTGCTGGTACACTAACAACATTGTTATTGAGGTTTGTTTTCCTGCCAGCAAACATTTGTTATTCGGGCTTGTTTTCCTGCCAGCAAACACTTGTTATTCGGGCTTGTTTTCCCGCTGCAACAGCTTCCACACAGTTAATGACCTAACGACAGGTCAACAAGAGACAACTAAACAGACGGTGGGAAAGGTTAGACCGTGCGGTAGCAGAGGTGGCAACAGTGCAAGTGGTCGGCACGTTCTCGAAGCAGCGCCCAACAAAAAGCAAGAACAACAACAATACTAGCTGCAGTGGCTCAGTGACAAAGTGGTTACCTAGGCACAAGCAGGAAGTTAGTAGTTAATAACTTTTTTTAATAAGAATACATTTTATTTTTGTTTACAGGTCCGTTGAGTTGCTGCATACTTAGCAAACCGGCGACGTGGCTGTCGGAAGCGTAGCAGTTCCAGGACGTGCGTGATTTAGCTCCAGGACGCAGCAGAATCTCCTCCTCGTACGTGCTATCTTAGGTTTTATTTTCTTGAAGAGGGTTGCTGTGTTGACTATTCGCCTTGACAGGACGAAACTGTCAGGAAGAAACAGATCGAGTTAGGTCGAGATAGGAAAAGCAACCGAATAAAATGAACGGCAGACAGCAAACATAGCGTCAGGGGAGCAGGTTGTAAATTTTTGCTTGTAAATCATAAACCAGAATTACAAGTGCAAACTAGCCACAACAAAAGTGCTGCCTATCACTTTCAATGTAGTGAAAACGTGGCTAGTTATGTGCGTCAGTTTTTGACAGATATTTTGTCCATAATAATAACAATAGTACTCATTCACAGTTTTACTAATCTAAAGGTGTACAGCTATAAGCAAAATGCGACTATTTAGCTGAATGTATGGGAACGACTGGAAGAAGTGGCCATAATGTTATGCTGTTTTCGTTGTGCTGAACTCAAATGGCACCTGTGCCCAAAGAGGATATTTTAAGGCAAACAAGTCATTGAAACAGGTTTATTTCTAGGTTTACAACTGGACAATTAGCGATAAATATTAGCATGCGCTAACTAGGAACGGTTATCAAAAGCGTGCCCTTGGCAAGCTTCCTCAATGACCGCAGAGCATCGTTTAGTGCAATTCACCGTGCTGTGCCGGCAATCTTAGAAAAAATATTTTGTAAACTTTTGTAAATGGTAACATTTGGTTGATTGATTCAAAATAATAGCACCAAAGACTTCAGGCCTACCTCTGTTTTTTCAAGCTTTCTTGCTGGATGTGACAAATGAGATATAAGGTCAGGTCTGCGCGCGAATCTTCTAGTGACACCGCTGTTTGCATTAAACGTGCTAGTTGATCGCACCATGATTGTTTTTTTAATTAGCGTTCGTTAAAGCCGTACGACCATATACATATGCATATATATATATATATATATATATATATATATATATATATATATATCGGCGGGACAGAGTGGAGCAGATAGGAAAGCATGGACTCGATTTCGGTCAAGGTCAGCGAAGGAGATAACGGTGACAATCTCAGTTTCGTGGGGCCAGTCATGGAGTCAAGGCTGGAGTGTGGTGATCATATGGGCCGAGTACGTGACTCGATCTTATGCCAAATGTGCAATAGCCATTTAGGCCACATCTCCTACACACCATAAAGTTCGTGAGAAATTGTGTGGCAGTACCTCGAGATGGGGGGAGGCGAGGTTACAACCTTCATAGTCTAATACAGAGCATAAGTTCTAGAATGAAAACCGAGATTTTCAATCATGTAACTTTTCTATTCGATACAGCCCGAGAAGCTCTACACTTTTCCCACCGAATTTCAGCTTCATTACCTTGATAGAATTCGCGTGTTAGACTAGCATTGACAGCGTACCTATTGTGTGAAAAAACGCTTGTATGTCCGCGAGAGATACTCCAGTACCGCCTAGTCATCTATCGTAGTGACTAACTCGTAGTTATAACGCAGTTATATTATTATGTCGTTTGTATTGAAAGCAAATCTGTCACGACATACGTTTTACCTCAACTTAACGAGGCGGTTGTTTGCAGTTCGAAATTAAGGATGTCATTAACGCTATAAATAAGCGCGCGCTTAATTGAGGCTGGCTCTTAAAATCAGTGCCAGTTTACACAACATTCACGGACGCTATCACAAAGTTAGTAGTGCATATGTCTGTAGAAACGAATCTCTTTAACAAGTATAAATGTCTTTCTTTGCAGGATTGCGTTGTGAGCGTATAGGCAGAGACAATGCAGTCGCTAAAGTCGGAAAAGGTGGCCACGACCCCATTCGCGGATCAGAAACCTGGCACAAGCGGGCTTCGCAAGCCGACCAAAGTCTTCATCGGGGTGCGTGTTCTATATATATATATATATATATAGCAGATCTACAGAAATTATTTAGCATAGGCGTCAGGTAACCAAACACTTTCGTGGGTCCATTCTGGTTATGTATGTATAAATTCCATTCCGATTATGTATGTATAATGTATAAATATGCTAGTGCGTGGGGGGGACTCACACTCACATAATAAGTTTATTTTTTCCGCGCTCACGGCGATCACGCATATGCTCTTGCTGCGGCAGGTGCAAGGCGCGCAAGTGCCATTTCAAGCCTTGTTAAGTTTCCCTCAATATGACTATATAGAATAGATCTGATGAAACTGATGAACTGAGAAAAAAAAATGATGATGAACTCATGACCTAATTTGCTTATTTTAGCCGAACTACACGGAGAATTTTGTTCAAGCCATTTTGTCCTCATGCGGAGATTCGCTGAAAGGCAGCACGCTCGTTGTCGGAGGCGACGGCCGCCAATTCGTTAAGGAGACAGCGCAGACAATCGTCAAGGTGAGTTTGACTTTAATCATTTCTAGCGCTAGAGAGGTTTTTCATCGCGCTTTAGCATCCAAAATCTGCATGAACCCAACACTTCTAAACGTAAATAACTAGCTACAATTTGTTTTCATTTATATTTTATTACTTTTATTTTTTGTTTGCATATATATATATATATATATATATATATATATATATATATATATAAAATTGAAATGCAATGATGTTATTACAATTTAGATGTGCGCTGCCAACGGGGTTGCCAAAGTGATCGTCGGCGTCAATGGAATATTCTCGACTCCAGCAGTGTCCGCCATCATTCGAAAAGAGAAGGTCAGTCTCTGTTCTGCTGAAAAGCAATACTTACTAGAGAGGAGTCTTCGATTGTCGCACTTAAAACTTGCACGCTCGCGAGATATATATATATATATATATATGTGGTGTTCGAAAAATCTTTGTTTGAGGAGCACCCAATTTATTTGGCACTTTTTTTTTAAATAAATTAGACTCATTAGCATTCATAAACTCTTTAGTTAGAGGGTTTTTGTGTACCTTTTACTCTTTAGAAACCCCAGAGAAAAAGGTCTAACGGTGGTAAATCGCAAAATCTTGAAGACCAGTGAATGCCCCCTTACACAAGTTTACCCGTCCGATTTTAAATACTTGCACAAAGACTGCGCTAAAGCTTGCCTATATATATATATATATATATATATATATAGCAGTCAAGTGCAGAAAGCATTCAAGCATCGATTATTCTCTCTCGTTCTCACACCTCACATCTCACATACAGCGCGGAAAACACATAATACTATCGCAGATTTCGTCTTAGATAAATATTGTTTAACTTCTCTACATCTGGGCATCAGTCTTCCGTTATGTTTCTTTTAAGATCATTATGCTTGTACTTGTCGAGCCCGGTGGCGTGGTGGGGGGCATGCGTCTGCGCCTCGCGACCGGAGGAGACACATAGCAGGTGCGCGGGTTCGAACCCCACCGTTGCCCCACATTTGTATTTATGAGGTCCGTCTATGAAGCAATGCGAAAAGCAGTCCTATGGACGTTAAATCTTGGCTGAGAGTCAGCCCCGAAAGGATTTTTTTATGTTTGTACTTAACTCGCTTAATCGCCGCCAATTGTTTCATTTCTAATCTAAACAGTGCCTTTGGTAATAAGAGGCCATATGGAACAGTAACATGCGCCAGCTATTACAACGTATCTCATTGGCTCGTTGATAATTTGTTGGGTTCTTGCCGTTTATTACGCGAGAAAATAAACTTTGCTCACTTAGGCGGCTAGTAAACATTACTGACAAGGACCACCACATATGCCAATCTATAATCAACAGCAAGATGCCACATGCCACATTTCACCACTTTAAGTAAACATATTGCATCAGTCATATTAATCGTCAATGACAAAACGCTCTTTTCACTTGTTTATGTTAACAGACGTTGGGCGGAATTATTCTGACGGCAAGTCATAACCCCGGTGGTATCGACCACGACTTTGGAATTAAGTTCAACACTTCGAATGGCGGCCCGGCACCTGATGCAAGCACTCAACGCATTTTCGAGATTTCTAAGGGGATTACAGAGTACGCCATTGTACGCCAGCTGAATGTCGATTTGTCTACGCCCGGTCAGCACGAATTTCAGGTATGCATTCCCTTTGTGTTATACTTGGAGATCAATGCCCTGTCATATTTGCGAACGTTTTCCTTTTGAATTTCTAATTAACAGATACTTACTTTTTAAAACGAGATTACGTTTTTGGCCTACAAATACCGACAACAGCGTACAATTTGCGTCATAGTATTGCAAAACTAGTCCAAAAGGGCAATATGATTGTACTTAGGTGAAGTAAAAGGGTGCGTTTGATTGGAGGTCTGAATTTAAAATTTAATTCGGCAGATTATACGTCTTGATTCTAGGTGGATGGACGTGCGTTCCGGGTCGATGTCATCGACTCAGTGGATACATATCTCGAGCTCATGAAGAGCACGTTCGACTTCGCCTCTATCAAAAAACTTTTAGCAGGCGACTTCAAGATTCTTATAAACTGCCTTAACGGAGGTTTGTTACTCAAATACATATGTTTGAATTCGATTTTCCACAGCAAATTCGATCATCTAGCTGTATGTTTTTCATATTTCCTTTACAACAATGCACTTTTTTACGCATTTACTACGCAGTTGACGTACGTAACATCTGTGTTTAAAATGTACAATAGTGAAGTTAAACATTATATATAGCGAAATAAAAAATAAAATAACATACATTATACACAACATAACTTTAATACATAATGAGGTCAGACCCGGTAGCCCACTGCCTGAGGGCAGCGAACTTAGCACCGCAAGCGCATTTTCACTTCAATCTCACTTCAATTGATATTCTTTGCAGCAGAAATTCTCCTGACCGTTTCTCATCCAAGCAACATTGGTCCTCAAGGACGGAGATAAACATCTGTGCATTAAATAAACTTATATAAAATTTGTCGTTCTTTCTTGCTCTGCTTCTTGGTAGGAAGATGATGTCAAACAATAGAGAGAATTAGTGTCTTTTTTTAAAGACTCTCTCTAACCACAAGATATGGTTGTTGCAGTAACGGGCCCGTACGCACGGCGTATCTTCGTCGAGGAACTGGGAGCTTCCCAGGACTCTGTGGTAAACGCAGTCCCGCTGGAAGACTTTGGTGGAAAGCACCCGGATCCCAATCTCGTATACGCAAAAGAACTCGTTGACGCGATGGCCAATGGTATTTATTATTACGTGTTATGTTCAAATAAGCCCCCCTTTTTATTGACCCACGTTTCCCAACTAATTTCCCCAAATCCGTTACTGACCCCGTCGCAGCCTTCCCGCCTACGCTAGAATCTGGCCATAGGAGCCTTCTGTGTTGTCGGTATGTCGTTGCCGGTTCTGCTCGCAGTTATGCCCTAAATACCACGCAGCGAGCTGCCAGACGCATCGGCGGTCTTTGCACTTTTTCGCCCGGCGGGACGGTCGCTAAAGTGTTCAAATTGTATCTATTGTATTATAATTATGTAACATCTTGAAATGCAATGATATTGCGAAATAAACAATATGTTTTTATAGGAACCTTCTTGATCACATGTGCCCAAGAACAATTTATTTTGTGTAGCAAATCGCCCGAAAAGGGAAAATCGGCCACCATTCAATAGCATAACTGGCAAAGTGAATAACTACTAGTCGTGTAAAGTGGAAAAACAACTTCATTTGAGTAATTTAGCAAGTCAATTTGAGTAATGTAGTGGTTTATGAAGCGATTTTCGACAACAAATGATGCTGTTTGTTATTCCTATTTTTTTTTGGCTAAAAATATTAAGGTACCTACGACTTTGGAGCGGCTTTTGATGGAGATGGAGATCGCAACATGATACTGGGAAAAGCGGCTTGCTTCGTATCGCCGTCGGACTCGCTGGCAGTTCTGGCTGACCACCTCGACAACTGTGTACCCTTCTTCAAACAAGGTATGCTGTTGTTGTTGTTCTTGCTTTAGGCTGACTGGCCCTCTGCATCACAGTACACACAATGCCCAAACACACATTAATTAGAAAATCAATTAGTCGCCGGCATCTACCCACTTTGCGTCGTATCGGGATTGAAATCACGATTGATGAAATCAAAGTGCCAGACATGCCCACATATACACATTTGGATACACATCTTTGAGCTTGTGTGCGGTTATGCATTTATATATATATATATATATATATATATATATATATGGTGGTCATGTTGCCTCTATTGCAGGCGGGGGCATGAAAGGCTTCGCCCGCTCGATGCCAACAGCCGGTGCGGTTGATCGTGTAGCTGAGAAGAAAGGCAAACCCTGCTTTGAGGTAATAAGAGTTTACTTGCATTGCCTGCATACGCTTTGTGCAAGACCAGATATACAGACGCACTAATGTGCAGTTCTATCTCCGAGCTTATCTGTTTTCCGTTTCGGTGGTCTCTTGCGCGAATTCGCCGGCCTAACATATAGGCTATTGTTAAGTTTCTTTTTGTTGCTGCTTTGCTTAACATTGTTGTCTGAATTTATTTGCGATCCTGGCGGCAGGTACCGACGGGCTGGAAATATTTCGGTAACCTGATGGATGCCGGGCGACTTTCGCTTTGTGGTGAGGAGTCATTCGGGACTGGAAGTGACCACATCCGGGAGAAGGATGGCATCTGGGCAGTTCTCGCCTGGCTTTCCGTCATTGCCCACACAGGTAGGCGATAGGCTGGTGGGAGTCGCTAACTTCTACGACAGAACTGTTTATGATAGAGCGGCGGCGTTCATTACTGCACCAGCCGGCAGGCTCCGGTTTGACACCAAACGTTTAGTTGTTTTCTGAGAAGGCGGACAAATGGTAAACGTAAAAGTGCAAATTCGGAGTGTTTTGCTGTATCCCATCAGCATTTCTTTGCCACCTCCTCTGTCCGCTGTTGGATTCTTCTGTAGCCTGCGATGTGGAATGGGTTATTTACGAGAGCAAAAGCAAGCAGTCATTTTGGTCCAAGGGCGCAGCACGTCCACTCAAATACGGTTATGTTGCGTTGTTGATGGGCTATCACAGACATCGCTCACTTTGAACCTCTGAAATGAAGCCAGCCGATCAACACGGTTCTCTACTGTCAACACGCTCAAGCCAACTCCAACGAGCTTAAGAAGAACTGACACTATATATATATATGGAGAAGCTAATATAACGTAGTGGAAAAAGCCAATGTACCACGGTACACTGCTATCCTTCCTGATGTAAGCTGCGAAATTTCAAATCAATCGCGCGGCAAAAACGAGCCAAAAAGCGCAGATTATACACATGCAGTACAGTATACAAACATACAAAATAAAAATAGAAGTATGTTAGGAGCGATGCTGATGGAACGACATTCTTATATATGCTTGTTTACACATCTACTTATATCATTTGTTAGACTATTTTGTACGTTGAAGTCTACAGACTCATTAAGAGGTATTCATGGTCCCATTAATTTACCACTTATGCATTACGGCAGCAGCATCAAGAGCTGCAACATATCACAATGCAGTCATTATGCTAGAAAAACGAGAGAAAAAAGATGCCCCAGCAGTGAAAGTGCAGCATAAGGCTAAGCCAAGGTGCTTATCAACCTATTGACGTTAACAATCCTTGTCTCCGTTTATCTATTTTGCACTACCTATATCATTTGAGCTATTTTGTACGTTGGAGTCCACAGACTCATTAAGATGTATTTAATATCTCTTTAGTTTGCCATTTATGCATTACGGCAGCAGCAGCATCGAGAGCTGCAACGTATCACAATGCAGTCATTATGCTAGTAAAGCGAGAAAAAAGATGCCCCTACAGTGAAAGTGCAGCTATGAACGTTACCAATCCTTGTCTCTGTTTATCTATCTTTTGTACTGCCTTATCGCAATTGTTTCATGATCGTGAACATAAGGTCGCGGAGTGGAAGCGTTGCTTCACTCTCACTGGCAGACGTATGGTCGAAACTTCTTCACGCGATACGACTACGAGAACTGCGCGTCGGAGGTACATACATTTATATATATATATATATATATATATAGGGCGTTTTAGAATTTGCCCAACGAAGTCTAGTACAAGTCGGAAAAAATAGTTTTTTTTTAAATAAAGCGAGGAGCGAAAATGCCTTCCTTTGAAGTAACAAAAAATGTGGCATCGAGCTTTATATCCTAACATATCTTTACTGAATCTGCGATTGTGATAGTCCTAGTCATCCACGAACCAATCATACCTGAATTGCGTTATACGTTAGCTCAAAGCAGAACAAATGTTGTATTGAAGATAATTCTCAAGAAATGCAACTCTTTGCAATTCTTCTATATTGGCCCTTATTCTATAAAAAAAAAAAAAAAAAAAAAAAAAAATATATATATATATATATATATATATATATATATATAGCTGTTGTTATTTTCAAGCAACTAAAGCGGCTGTAACGTGTGTTGTTTACTAGGATGCGCAAGCAATGTTCCAGCATCTTAACGATACTGCCGTCAATAACAAGTCTTTCGTTGGTAGCGAGTGGACTGCGCTGGGAAAAACCTTCAAGGTAAGCTGCCAAAATCCAAGCGTCTGTGTGTGGCGTGTACGCCAGTTACGCTGTGACTATCCACCTTTCTGTAGCTTTCAAAACCTGTTTGGTAACGTTCTCCCTTATAGAACGCGTTCCATACAAGACAATATTAAACCAACCCAGATTACAGTCAGGTTCTGTTGTCGCTCTTATAGGTAAAGCTTGCAGATAACTTCTCGTACACCGATCCGGTAGATGGCAGCGTTTCGCAGAATCAGGTAAGAATAAGTCGAGACACTGCATGCTAAAAAATGACTCAGCTAAACCACAAAACAATTGCACTTGCACAAGAACACGTTTGTTCGAGAAAATACTGAACAAGGACTGACCAAAATAAAAGCAAAGCATGCCTGCTTTGCTAGGGTCTAAGAGTGTCCAGGCAGTTGAGTAAAACTCTGATTTTAATATTCATTCAGTTAGACATTTTTAATTTTCATTCAGTTAGAAGAAGGGAAGCTGATACATGGATGCTATGCGCTTTTCTTTAAAATTTTGTTTTTTGTACGCAACAAAAGCAAAAAAGGTGATACTTGTATAGCTTGCCAGACTTTCTTGCAACTGGACGAAAGTGGTTATTTATTCCGTGTATTTGTTACTTGGCAATGTAATTGGCTTCTGCTGTCATGTACGTTGTTAAGGACTTACTACCGAATTCGCTATCTAAGGCGCAGCATTCGACTTTGGCGTTTCTGCTCACGCGGAAAAGCGAGTATCTTATGCCGATTAGCCATAAATAAAACCAAGGTGGGAATCAGATCACCTGGCCTCACTGACGTTGAATGTAGAACTATCACAGGTCATGCATGCGACGTACGTTTTCCACGAAGATTTTATCTCTGAATCTCAGCTCTCAGCAGTGAACTTAATTTACTATGCTGTCATATATATCTATATAATGCATTTTCTGTTGATTCTTTACTCCGGCTTGACTAGGGCCTTCGGATTTTGTTCGAGTGCGGTTCTCGAGTGGTATTTCGTATTTCGGGTACTGGAAGTACCGGAGCCACCGTGCGGCTGTACGGCGATGCCTACGAGCCTGACTTCAGCAAGTGCGTGGCTCCCGCCCAGGAGACGCTTAAGCCCTCTATACAGGTAGCTAACCCTCAGTAATGGAACCTATTGGTGTATATTTTGTATGTCTTTGATTTGACTAACCAGATCACCTTTTATCAGTCATAGCAGCTGTCACAGGTCGGGGCACTGCTAGTAGCATACCGACAGTTTTGCTTATTATCGTATTGTTTCTACATCAAATTAGATACATATACGTAAGTCGTTAAATTTAGTTAGACTTTTTTTTGTTAAATGTGTTTCTTGCCTCAAAACATCTCACACTTTTGAAAAGATACAAAGTGAAACACTGCTGAATCCAAGAAGTTTGCAGAGTTCCAAGGCGACTGCGTCGAGAAATACATATATTTTCTTATTGCGCTCTATTACCTTGATTTATATTAATTCGCTTATGGCCGGCCCCAAGTAACGCGGCGACCGCCCGTTGACTCTCGACCGAAAACGAAGCTTTACTCTCAGATGGCCGCTCTTAGAGGAGAGCGACTGCTCTTTCACTCTTCCTCTCTATGTGCATCTCTTTCACCCGTATCTATCTCTACCTCTCCCTCTTCCTCTGTGTGTCTCTAGGTCTGGTCTCTCTAGTAACCTCTAAGATCTCCCCAGCAACCAACCACAAAGTTCACCTAAACCACCCAAACCAATCTCGTTCCATGGTCCCAGCCCTAGGCTTGGATTTGGAAGGGCTCATCGCTGCTGCTTGGACGACGGGCTCGTTCTCCCACCCTTCTTTTTGTTTCACCTCCTCTATCCCACTCTGCATATATATATATATATATATATATATATCGCTGGAGGATTTGACATGTTACAGAGCACGACCATCACATGATACATATTTTTGTTACTTCCGAAGAATATCTCCCTCCGTAGTCGGCATGAGGTTTTTGAAATTGTAAACAGGCGATGCTACGAACTTTTCTATTATATATATATATATAGGTTACAGAGCACAACCATCACATGATACATATTTTTGTTACTTCCGAAGAATATCTCCCTCCGTAGTTGGCATGAGGTTTTTGAAATTGTAGACAGGCGATGCAACGAACTTTTCTATTATATATATATATATATATATATATATATATATATATATAATTGCTTTTATGACGCCGCTTTCCGTTAGGTCGCGCTGGATGTCTCGAAACTTCCAACGTTCCTGAAGCGAGACGCGCCCACGGTCATCACATAAGCTTCACGACAAACATCCAACAGCGAGGCGCATGTCACACGATGTGCCGCCTTTCACTACTGCCACAGTCAGGAGCATCTCTCGCATACATTTGATGCGACAGGGACGTTTTCTCCTTCCCGAACGTGCTAAGATAATACGTTGATAGCAGTCTACCCTGAGGTAGAATCCAAGTTTATATATATATATATATATATATATATATTCTATGTCTTATTGACCTTTCATAGTGATTCACATGTCAAACTAAAGCAACTAGACTGAGGGTATTCGATGCACATACAAATAGCATCAGTTAAAGTTCGTTTACACAACGTTTACCTCTGAAGATGACACAAATGACGGATGTTTTAAAAACATCCTCATGTTTGATATCCTATCAGAGATAACCTGCGATGTTACTATATGAATACAATAAAAACGCGGTGCGCATTGCGTTACAAAACGTCTCTTTTATTACTGTTTATGGACGCTGCTACTGTCACTTGTAAGAGAATGTGTTTTATTTGTTTGTTGACGACACTCCAGCGTCTAGACGTACCGGTTCGTCACCAATGTCCGGCCACAGCTAGCTGGTAACACGCTTATTACCACAACTGGTATACTGTGTATGCAGTAAGGTTTCAGTATTTACAGAAGAGTCGAGCGATAGCATAGATTTCGCTCGTGCAGCTAGGGTTAGCGCAAATTGTGTTCAGGTAGAAATCCGGCATCTAGACGATTGAGCTTCGATTTCGATTTGAACAACATAGACTGGACGTAGTCGCTCCGGGTTTACAGATGCCACAAACTTATTGATCTCCTCTCTTTATATCGCACCAACACTTGACTCGTCTCGATTTGCACAAAAATATATATACATATACGCGGAATGCATGTATGTTATCTTACAGGCGAATTAGCGTTGTTTTAATGTTATTGTACATCCGCACAGCAGCGTTCAAACATTGTAAAAAATATTGCAAAACGTTTTCTGTTTATACGGAGTAATAAGCATAGATCTTCTATCAACAATAAGAGTTTCACAGCTAAAAGGGCCAATAATAAATTGTAGAATACAGGTTACGTTTAAGACAAGTTTCTCTACCAGATAGGCACAGTTCTAAATATCATCATAAATAAAATGCTATGGTAGTGCCCACAGCTTCAAACGTAGCGATACGGTCCGAAACGTGAAACACCCGGAGTGGATTATCAATGCATTTGCGTTAAAAATATTTTCACTACCCCACATTGGTTAAGACGGTAGCCCTATAAGGCACAGACGATGTACAACCTAACACGTGATGATCAATTATTTGTCACGCCAAATGAATAATAATGAAGAATCAACACTAAGGTTATTATTTACATGCGTTGAGACAACGTGTTGTTTACGTTTGATACAACGCAAACGTAACAAGTGTTAAGCGTAAACCTCTACCTATGTGTTAATGTTCTTTGACCATTCATTTTGAGTGAGCAATGATTGACTTTTAGGTGTTACGGTGTACATACCAGTATCTTTTGTGACCACCACGCAGATGTTGAATGATGTAAGGGGACCAGTATCGTGTTTCAGGTTCAATACAACGCGAGCGTATTGTTTGAGTCAACATACAAGAGGGTTGGGAAGATCTGTACCGCCTTCCAACTTTACCCATGCGCGTAGATTGCCAGCGCAGACAATTTCAATAAATTGTTTTCTAGTGCGGAACAGTTTGGCTGCACTTGTCCCATTTGGTTCCGAACTGCATTGCGAGAGAACTTCGTACCAACGATCCGTCGGCCTCATCGATACCCAGTTGAGAGGCTCCTGCCAACGAATACGAATATGGTCGCTGTCGTAGCGACTGCAGCTAGGTTTAAGGATCCGGCTTGGATAGGCTATAGCCTGTCGGCCACCGTCCACAGAGTCGAGGTGTTGCCAAAAGGCAGCCCAGTCAGACTGAGCCTGAGAGAGAACCGACGATTTTTTTGCCACAGTGTTGCTAGCCTGTTCATCGTTTCGCACGTTCGGCGTCAACCCCGCAATCAAATCCAAAAACGAGCCCCTTTCACATTGCCGCAGTTTCCACGCGTTCGAAGTTACAACGGCCAGCGAAGTTCTAAAGGAAACTGGCTCGACCCACGTGTCCTGGTAAATTCGATAGAGCCAGGCAGGATTATCGCAGCAAACGTGTGGCTCCACTCTGTCCAGACTTAGGACACGTGCCACATCATCGGCAGAAAGGCCGCTAAGGCCATACTCGGTATGGCCGACACTGTTCTCTCGAACGACATTCGACCATGGCGCATAGGCAATACCTAGAAGGCCACATAGCGTCCGATAGGGCGTATAATTCTCTGGCGGCACAGCGTATGGAAACATCTCTAGTACAGCCGACCCACGCCGCAGAAAGATAGCCAGTCCGAGCTCGGCACCGTGCATCGCTACCAGCAGATCCGTATTGACGATAACTTGCCGAAGTTCGGATAACGACGCTCGGCGTAGTGATGATATGACCTGAACATGACAGTTGCCCTCCGATTGAAGGATCTGTTTCACTTCATCGACATTCAGAATCTTGCGATTGGCGTCTCGGATGATCAAAGTGCAGGTACGCGTACGCCTCGCCGCCTCTCTAGGTCGAGCTGCGTATATTTTGTCTTTCGATCGTGCTTCTCGCTCATCAGTCTCGAAGTGTGGAACCCATGGAGCATCACTCAAAACTCTCGACTGCAGCCTAAACCTTTCCACTATGGCTACATCTGTGCCCTTGACACGACCTTGAGCCACTCTCGTCCCATACTGATACCACAGCGTCGTCCGCGGCAGGCCGACGTACAGCCTGTCCACGCAGGTCACCTGGCTGGCTTCCGAATAGAAGACCGGAACGCCCACCAATTTGTACATGTCATCGAACGTGTGACGACGGTCGGTCGACGAGCAACAGACTCACGAAGTCGTGTTGGCCATCGCCTGCCGTCGTATAGGAAGAGGGTCGTCGTCGTCAGTCGGGGGCGGCTGCTGCTGCTGCAGCGGACGACCTAGCGCGCAACTGTTCTACGAGCGCAAACGCTGGTAGTACGTCGTCATGCAGTACGTGCATGAAGTTGCTCGGAAGATACCTATGAAGGAGAATCGCGCGACCCAGCCGCCGAACGTCACGTGCCGACTCAACGACACGCGTCAACGTCTCTCTATCCAGTGTCACTACGTCCACCGGTAGACCCTGGTGATCGGCGGTCGATGCAGACACGTTCGTAATGGGCCACGGTCCGCGCACCCATCCACCGTGTTGTTCAGACCTTCCGCCGTCGCTATGAATGCTGCTGCTGGTGGTGCTGCTGCTGCTGCTGCTGATATTGCTATTGCTTATGCTGCTCTCCGCGGCCAAGCACAAATAGTACGCCATGTTTGGGGTGCCAGCACACGTTCCGAAAGAGGCAGTATTGCTGAGCATAGTGGCCGTAGTAGTCTCCATCTGAGGCGTTTTTACGGCGTTTGAAGCCGCCCGTTGTTTCGTCCCGCAGTTTCGGGCGCGAGTTGTGGTGCGGACCATGCATACAGACGACTGAAGATGATGCGTCGGTGGTCGAGTCGACGCCGAGCTCACTTATCAGAAACGCTATGAGGTAAAAACACTTCATCGTGAGCAGGAGGAGTCGAGGAGTGTGAAAAGCATCTAGTGGTGTCTAGCGAGCAACTAGTTATATAGCCATGTCATAAGTAGAATCGACTGCATTCCAATGCAAAAGCAACATAAAATATCTTATGCGTGATCACAAACAAACGTTAGCTATAGGGCCTTATGTTATTGACGTAAATCACGTAAAACGTGTCTCTATATCTCCGATATACACGTCCCTCGTAATTTCAACTGAAAGGGCGAATACGAGTGACCTTTATCATATAAGATTTAATATTAAAAACAAGTAAATATAGAAGACAGATATAACAAATGTATAATTGGAGCGAGATACGTTATATTCCAATATTGACTGTATTTGTGACAATAGCAATGTTGGTCATTTAATGCACCAGCAATGATAGCAAATGTTGTGACCGATTAAGAACTACTCCACGATCTATTCGATAGCTATCAGAGGCTGTGAAGGACTGGCTCTAGTGTGGGATAGTTGCAGAAATGGAACATAAAGCTGACGACTGTCACGTTCTCAGCTAAAGAGCCTATTCACAAATGCTCAATATCGAATTCGTAAAATCGTAAAAACTGCGACCTAAAACCGGCTGTATTTTCAATCAATCGTACGCAAACAGTTCAGAGTCAAAAACGTGCTCTGTCATCTGTAGACGGTAACTGATTCGCCCCGAAACGCCACTAAAATATTCTTGAGTATATGAGGAGTGCAATGCGCAGTAAAGGTTGCCAAAGCTGTCAGAGTTGTATAGAGACGAACGGCAAAAGCTTCCGCCAGCCGGACGAGACATATTTAGACGACAGTCTGCCATTGACTCTCGCTGACTAGGAGGGTTTTCTAGAAAGATAAAGCGTCACTGCAATTATTGGATATACATAGTTGTTAGCATCCGTGCAAGGATCTGGCCCGGGCAGGTCAACTGCTAGGTACATGAGGTAACAACCTGTCCAATTTCTGTCCATGTTTTCTTAAAATTCAATGCTCGCAGCCAAACGTTGTTAAAAATAGCCAACAGAAACACTCGCTCACAAAACGACAAATAATCATAAGAAAGCGAGTGATCGGAGCCGTCAGGCCATAAGAAACTGACCAATAATAAACCACACGGTCTCTATTCGATAGAATAAATAAAGCGTTGGCACGGCATCTACTGACAAACGAACTAGTAAATAATGTGATAGCTTATATACAAAAAATCTGAGTACAAACACAATAGTTCATTGCACTTTGTCACGTTAAACAACGTTAGTCAAACGCCAACAACAACGGAAACAGCTGGCCTAAGCAATGTCCGCGGGATTAGTACTGCATTGGTCAACATCCACCAGCAGCAGTGTACGTTAGCAGGGAAAGCAGTAGGAGTCCCAAAGCGACCTTCTGCTGGGATAGTTAACAAAAACTTAGTCGTCGAAGCCGAGGCAGAACGCTCATCTCGCCAGGTACTTCAAAGGTCCTCGTATTCGTGGTAGTAGCGTGGGTGCCAGTTACGAGTTGGTCACAGCTTGCCCAGCAGCTCCCGCTTGCTGTAATTACTCATGGTAACGCACAACTCTATCTGAAAGGCAGACACACTGCTAGTGGACTAAATATGTCTGAATAATCTCCGCAATAGGCAGGAGATCAGTCTTCCACATACGCGTCCCTCTCTAACCAGCTGTCTGGAGCAATCTCTGAGCTGACAAATGGAGGTATATGGTGCTGTTGGCTTCTGTTCTGGCACTTGTTTCTGATTTCGGTGGTGGTGGTGTTTGATAGTTTGTCCAAAGTTTGTTTTCACTCGTCATGTGTAAGAATATAGACCTTATGTCACGTGTTTAGCCTTCTCGTGACTCTGCGTACTCCACGCATAAAGGGAGCATGCGAGAACCAATTATACATTATTACTGTGACCTATATAGATGTACAGGTGCTAATTGTGGTTGACTTCCATTCTTGGCCATTCCTAGTAAATGGCGTCGAGGGTAGCGTCCACAATGATGTTAGGTAGCGTCGGTGAATCCTGCTCTTTAAAGGGTTCGTCGATGAAGCACAAAATAGGCTGATGCTCCCCAATCGCTCCGGGACTCGAGCCACCTACACCGCATCCAGGCGTAAGCGATCCGCTGCTTCCTCCCAGCAAGAAGTCGTCATCATTCAGCAACGCTATTTAAAAGCACAGCATAAATAACATGAACAAAACATAAAACAACGTCTATTAGTCGTATTGGCGTTGGCGAACTGTCAGCTAAAGAACTGCTGCTGAGGTTACGTATGTGCATACATGTATCGGAAGAAGAAAAAAATGAAATGCCTTGTCTAACTGTCATAACACGCGCCCGATAGTTCACAGTCGGTTGAGAAGCACGTGCTCTCGTGCAATCATGTAACGCCCTTAAATATGTACGTCTGTTGCGCCGTGTTAGACTTAAGAAGGCAGTTCGGGCGACCCTGCATGACAACTATGTAGATGCGCGGCCATACGCTGTTGCAGTGTAAATTTGTGTATGCATTTTAGTACTCATGAGAAATCTGTATTTACCCCAATAATAATAATAATAATAATAAGGACGCCAGAAAACATGTTAAATATGTCGGACTGGAAACAAGATACATTTTTGTGTCTATTGCCATGGATACACTAGGATCAATCAGCAAGGGAACCGAAGCATTTCTCAAAGATTTAAGTAAGCAAATTCAGGAGGTTACAAGCGACCGAAGAGAGGGTCAATTCTTGAGGCAAGCGTTGTCCTTGGCCGTTTGCAGAAGGAACGCGACATCTATTTTAGGCGCCATGGAGTGAACTAATTATTTAAAAAACTTTGCAATAATACGTTCAGACCTCACAGCTTGCACATTGTTTAACATGTTATAAATAATAATAATAAAACTATAGTATGAAATTTACTAATCTGTTTAATTAATTCTACACGGATAACATCAATGCATATCGTTTTAGAAGGTAAATACCGTGTGCGCGTATATATATATATATATACAATTCAATGTAGTATAACAACTAGAAGATGCAAGTTGCCCTAGACATACCTGCAATGTTGTGCTTATCGAGATCGAGGAACTCTTGTACGCAGGCGGGTAGAAATTCATCCTTCGCTAACAGAGTATCAACCGCACTCTGTAACCAAGCCTTATAGCAGTAACCAACAAAGAGGTCACGTATGTTTTCCTAACACGACTGTAAAAGGTTTCTTAGCTTTCGACGTCGCATTTGCTTGATGATATATATATATATATATATATATATATATATATATACATATATATATATATATATATATATATGTCGCATTTCATTTTGCGGTGTCACGCTAAGAATTGTCCGGTGCAGTAAAAAACTGAGCACACACACATATATTTGCTCATATGGAAAAGCAACATACCTGTAGGGAAACCCGCCGTTCTTGAGTAACTTTTTCGTTGAGATGTCGAATCTTCTTAGGTGGAAAATCGGCGAATTCAATGGAGGGGTACAACCGACGGAGACTCTTATGCAGGGCGTGGAAGTCGCGGTAGCGCCGCTCCAACTGTATATCACACCACAACAGGCATTTAAGATTTAGAAAAAAATCACATTAGCAAAACAGAGATAGATTATTTATGCATATCTATATATATATATATATATATATATATATATATATATATATATATATATATATATATATATATATATATACGTCAGTACAGGTCAATGCTTAAATTAGAAACGACTTATGCATATATGCACATAACAATAACAATTTCATCTAAAGCTCATATATAGCACCAGGCATCTAAATACAGTCCACCATACGGGCTTTTGACAGTCAACGAAGTTGCTTGACAGGTGTGCGGTGGCACCACACTAAAAGCGCAAATAACTGCAAATGATTGTTTTTGACGGAGGCCTTCTGCTGTGGGACGTGTCTACATTTAACGCTAACACTATTTCGTTTCTTCTACAGACACACAAGAATACAATTCATAATGTAGCTACTCCAGTGAGTCTAACTACTGAAATGCTCTCCAAACTAAACGCACGAACGCACCTTCGGTCGTGACGATGAGCCGGTGGTTCCTCCACCGTTCGCTGCACTGCAGCTGCTCGAGCCGTCGAAAACATGGACCGTGTACACGACGAACTTGCTATGGCCCTGCTCGGTCGTCCGAGCAGATGGAATCACGATCTTCATCTTTCACTATAGCCCAGTCAACACAGCACAGCAAAAAACAAACGACGGATTGATTTAACGTAGTTAACGTCAAACGTCGTCAACAAATCAAATAAATATAATATACATGATATATAATATATATATGATTGGTGTTAACTAACGTATATATATATATAATTATATATATATATTGACACGGGCGATAGCCTTTTCTGCAAAATTACCTGAATAGTTATAATTGTTTGAATTTATGTAATATTGGAAATTTCAAGCTCAATGAGAGTTATTGAACTTAAATAAATTTGCCGTCCGGAGAAGACGATAAAGAAGATCAAAATGTATATTACAACAAAAAGTGACTCTCACTACAAAATTCGCGTATTATTTCCATTACACCGATAGCTGTAGAACGAACTGCTCCAGCATATACTTATATATATATGACCTTAATGACAATTGTTTGGCGTCAAACTACGTATATATATATATATATATATATATATATAATAATACCTATATATATATATATATATATATATATATATATATATATATATATATATATATATATATATTAGAAAGTGACTCTCACTACAAAATTTGCGCATTATATCAATTACGCCCATACCTGTAGACCGAACTGGTCCAGCATAACCCCGTACTATGGCCTGCAAAAATACGAACAGTAGTAATGTAGAACTTCACAGTCCACAAGCCGCACACACAGGAAGCTATCCGTTTTCAGTTGTGACGGAACAAGTACGACTGTCAATGTAATTGACAGCAAGATCTTTCGACGGATGTAAGCCAAGTCTGACTTGAAGAAATTCAAACACTACAGCATCTGAATCGTTCTTTTGGGCACCAAGCGAGATGACAAAACATTTCCCAAGAAAATGTTGAGCAGGCAGAGAGACAAGGCACGTTGCTGTACACACTTGTCGCATACAAATACACCCAGGCAGGCAAGACCGAACGCGAGAAAAACGAGAAACTCCGACACCTGCCTTGTTGTAAAGCTAATGAATATCCGCAGGTGCAGTAAGTTGTCGAAAGAGAGAGAAATTCATGTCATCAAGATTCGCACCTGTTTCAGCAGGTCTCTCGACAGCCAGCTCTCCAAGTTGTTGTTGTTGTTGTTGCTGCATGCAAGCTGAGAGGGTCACCAACCATGAGCCGTGTTAGAAACAATAGAAAGAGGATTTACGCGGTAACTAATTCCGTCGAGCTTTGCCGTATTACGCGCTCAGTTCACTTGTCTTCGTTAGCGTTGTTTCTGCTGCTGATGCTTATACTGGTGCTTGCAGTTATTCTTGATACAATTACTGTTGTTGTTGTAATTGTTGCTCTCGTCGTCGTGATAGCTGTTGTTGTTGCTGTTGTTGTCGTTGTTGTTGTTCCTGTTCCTGCTATGTTCGTCGTTACTCATTGACAATAATACAGCCTTATTACGACTGTAAATCGCTGTTTATTGTAGTTCTTGTTGTTGTTGCTGTGTCTACGATTGCAGCTAACGTAGAGTATTACCATCACCTGTCACCGCCAATGGTGTGCCACCACTGCGTCCCTTGGTTACAATAAACAAAAACTGTGGCCAAAAACAACACAGCAACAACAACAATAACAACCAGATCAACAACAGCAGCAGCAGCAGCAACAGCAACAACAACCACCACAACAACAACACGACACAACACCAACAACAACAACACGACACAACACTCTTTGTGCTTTACAGAGTTCGGGCGTACGAACATGAAGCACCAATTGGCCGAGAACTGAACCGCCTCCGGCAGCACTATGAGCCGGGAGCTCCGGGAACAGCAAGCAGTAAGTACTATGAGAACGAGGACCGAATACAGACGGACCAATCAGGTCCCGCAGTAAACACACAGCTGGCTCGCTCGGCCCGCACCGCCCTGCCTAAGAATATTTGTCGCTCGCAGTGATTTACGCGGCGTCCCTTCCTCTCTCTATTTGGGGTGGTCACCACCGAGTGGTTGGCTGGCTGTCTCTGGTGCCGAAGCCGGTTGTCCGTCAGTGACTGTTCTACCCCACCACCACCACCACCACTACTCCATTGATGAGTTAGTCCATCGATGAGAGTCGATGATGACAACGACGACGACGTCATTCATTCACGGCGACGACCGATCTTGATCATCTGGATTCTGATTGCTATTGTTGGTGTTGTTGTTGTTCTTGTTGTTGTTGTGTTGTGTTGTGTTTGTTTACATCGGGGACCATCGAGCGGCAGCAGCGCACGGTCGAAGTTGTCGCGGACTCGCACTGCACAGACAGCAACAGAGTAGATACATAAACCTACATATATATATATATATATATATATATATAGAGAGAGAGAGAGAGAGAGAGACAAACTGTCAGGGAGATAGATAAATGGATAGCTTTTTTAAAAAATATTTGTTTAATCAATTTAATTCGATAAATAGACAGAACAAAAGACAACAACCGATAGATTGATAGAATTTTTAAGGTGTTTTTTTTTTCATCTAGTTAATTCGATAGAGATCGAGACAGGCCGACGATCCAGCAGCAGATAAATCTAGACAGGAACAACCGAGATATAGACCGAACACAAAACAACCTATAGATAGATAGATAGATATATTTTTTGTATATTTTTAGAATTCATTTATGTCAATAAATAGACGACAGACCGACCCAGAGCAACAGATACAATGTAGTGACAAATTGACAGCCAGACAGCAGCAACAGATACATAGAGTAGATGATGATGATACATCGATTTGACAGACAGACAGCCAGACAAACAAACAGACGTGCAGAGGTAGAGACAGATAGAGTGAGAGTAGCGTGTGTCGCTTGTTTTCCTCCTTTGCCAGTAGGACAATAGGCAATATACGGTCGGTTGGTTGGTCAATAAGTTGTCCTTATGATGATGAACGAACGAACTTGACTAGCTCGACGCCAACGCCTGTTGGCACTACGACGTTTACTATTCGACTGCGAGTTGTACTGTAACATCAGTTAATTGTACGAACACTTGTTTGGCTATGTGGTGCCACCGCCATAATCATCAGATCATATTCAAATCGCGCCTTTGCCTCTACCTCATATCCTTTTCGGGCGATTCGTTTTGCTGCTGCTTGTTGTTGTTATTGTTGTTGTTGATGTTGTTGTGATTTGTTACTATACCACTGTCATCATTTGTTAATTGTTGTCGTTGTAGTGAGGGTAACGTTGTTTTCGTGTTTGTTATTTTTGGTTGTTGTTATTGTTATTCCATACTAGCCTTTGATGGCTTTGAGGAGCTGTGAACCTATGTACAAATGTAAGCCACTCATAAGAATAATAAAACATATCTATCTATCTATTAGCGCTGTCGGCTTCGGTTGTCGTGGGCAACCGCTCTCGCATAGCGGTTCCGCAGTTCCTATACTCCTGTACAAAATTCTAAGTTTATAGTGAAAACAGTATTGCTATTTTCACAATGATTCATGACACAATGTTCTGTCGTAACTATTCTCGTCATGCGATACAATGCAACATTTATATATATATATATATATATATATACGAGATGTGTTCAAAAAGTATCGCGACTTTTGTGTTTTTCAAAAATTATTCATTTATTCATGAATATCTATTTTGTCCCCTTCAAAGTAATCCCCATGAGATATTATACACTTGTGCCAACGGTTTTTCCAATCTTCTAAGCACTTCAAAAACCATTTTTTTTTTTCTTGTTCAGCTCCTCCTTCGATGCCGTCTTTATCTCGTCAAGCGTAGCGTAACGTCATCCTTTCATGGGCCTCTTCAGTTTAGGGAACAAGAAAAAGTCTCAGGGGGCCAGATCTGGGGAACACGGTGGCTGCGGCATCATTAGTGTGTTGTTTTTGCCAAAAAACTCGCGCACAAGCAACGATGTGTGAGCAGGGGCGTTATCGTGGTGCAAAAGCCAATTTTTGTTCTTCACAAATCCGGGCGTTTCTGGCGGATTGCTTCGCGCAATTGCGCATAACTTGCAGGTAATATTCCTTATTGACCGTTTCTACCCTGTGGCAAGAACTCATGATGCACCACGCCCCTGCAATCGAAGAAAACTGTCAACAAAACTTTCACATTCGACCGAACTTGGCGCGCTTTTTTCGGTCTTGGTTCGTGCGGCAGCTTCCATTGAGATGATTGAGCTTTGGTTTCCACGTCATAACCATAAACCCACGATTCGTCACCAGTTATGACCCTCTGGAGCAAATTTGGGTCGTCGCGGACAGAGTCCAACATCTCATTAGCAATGTTATGCGATGCTGTTTTTGGTCGCAATGAGCAATTTTGGTACGAATTCGCGGCGACCCGTTCATGCCCAAATCATTGATAAAAACGAATGGCACGAGCCAATCGATATGTTTAGGTCCTCAGCAACTTCTCTAACGGTGATTCGACGATTGGCAATACCATTTTCTCCACTTCAATTAATTTTTTCGTCTGTTGTTGAAGTTGCTCGGGGCGTCCGGCACGCTCTTCGTCGTTCACATCTTCTCGGCCCATTCTGAGAACATTTTGTACCACCGATAAACGTTTGCTTCGGTCCAAGGGTAGCTTCTCCGTATGCCATATATATATATATATATAAATTACCACCACTTCTACAACTACCACGATGTCTTCTTTCATCGTCTTATTATTATTATTATTATTATTATTATTATTATATAGCGAGTGTGCTAGCCAAGTAGTTTCGCGAATGCCAGCCACTTGGCAACTGCACCCGCAAAGTAAAACCAACTGCGTCTACTAAACTTCGTGGCACCGTGTCTGTTGACCACCAGCAAAAAAGTTGTCAGCTGCAACAGCAATAGCAACAACAACAACAGCGGCGGCAGCGGCGTCACTCTGTACAACATTTGTCTTGCCCACCGCCATAAGTCGACTCTGATGACCCGTGAGTCATCCAGCATAGCATCGCCCGTCGTCGTGGTCATCATCATACTGATATTTATCACCGTCAACAATGAACACCCTATGTATAATCGTCAGCCTTTTTACTCATTTCGCTTCCCCATACGCTTCAAAGAGCGCATTGGGAGTTTCGGTAGTCTAAACCACAACAAAGCCAGATAAACGCTTGTTGTGTTGAACGTGGTCGCGCACACAGGCAGTGCGTGTTCAACCTCATCATGTATAGTTGATAGGAGGTATCATGTAGAAATAACAGTATATGGTATAATGATAATAAATTATATAATAGATGCTCAGATGCGTTGGCCACCGATTTCATCTCAGTCCCACCATTGATCAAGGGGGGGAATCAACAGTTCGCCTTTAGAGCGTTTAGTGCTTCAGTTGGATCGTACAATCCCAACGACATTCTACATTGGGATATATCTGCTTTAGCATCTCTCACAGCCAACCAAATGTCTCCCAGACTAAGCCGACCAAATTACTCCCGAAGCCTACCCTTGCATGATCGACTAATAAAGATGACTCTCTTGATGAATATCTGGTTAAAACGAGACTTACGATAATTACACGTTTCTCCTTCACCTAACGACTGGCAAAGCTAGAAGCGATTCGCATCTTTAGTAAGAAGTTTTGAGGATCTTTTGTTCAACCTAGCTGACAGGTAGGTGCCTTCTGTGAAGATTAGCGCTTGTTCTCTTAAGAAAACTTATTCTTTAAAGAGTTCAAGGGACGACACTACTACATTGCTAGTGCAATTTTTGCAATCACATTCATTAACTTGAGCCATTAGCTGCCATTTTTGCGCTAGGAACACACCGATCACAATTCAATCTATGCACACGCGAGAGCTCTAACAATATATATATATATATATATATATATATATATATATAATAGTAATTACTACCCGTAGTATCAATTCGTACAGTTGATGTGGCAATACTATTAGCAGCGAGTGGCGTCATCATTCATTACGTCACTCTAGACTGCGGTCGTCTTGAATCGTGTGTACATATGATCCAAATCGCATATGCGTTTTGTTTGCTTAATTGATGGCCGACAAACGTCCGTTCCGTTAAGGAGGATGTTGTGGAAGATACCATCTCTCTATGCGTCTCGCCGCGTTTACCTATTACTTCTATAACGCTTAGATAGACCCAATATCAAAGTACATTTATATTGAAAATATTTATTTTATAAGTATACATAATAGCTTTATTAACCGATGGTTGGTTTACAATATTGCGCGTATAGAGAAAGCACACATTCACATATACATATATTCATCACGGTTCTAAAAGTCGAGTCAACGGAACTGTTCTATCGCATCGTTGAAGGTGATATAAGTCACACTATCTCCCGCAAAGTTTGCACAAGCATAACGAGGAAATTTCATGGAACTTCTCTCGAATACAGATCTTTATGTGGAAGCCATGTACAGCAAATCGTGCAATTAGGTGTCTATTCTCATAGTTGCAGCGCTTCATGAAGTACACGTCATTACCTGGGTTTCATAAAAGAGCGGGTCAATGTCTGCCATCTTATTCTCCCATTCAGACATGTACTCGTTGAAAGCTGCCGTTTTCGGTAACACGTGCATTTTTTGTAAATTCTCAACAAATAGCGGAGTCGACGCCAGTAAATAGACTAATCTGTTGAGACTAGTGCGGTGGACTCTTAGAATTTTATAAGTATAGCACACTGTAAAGCCTTGCCTAGTGAATTCAGATATTATTGTTGCGTGTTATTCAGTGCTTGAATTTGATATGCATCCCGTATATATATATATATATATGTATGTGTGTGTGCTGATATTTGTCGTAAATATATTGATGCTACCTACCACAGCGGAATACACAGGAAGCCCGAGGCTGAAACCTCTCAGCATTAGCCCCTATGCGGCTTTCTTTGAAAAGGTAGCCGTCACGTGCCAAAAGGAATGCTCAGTTCGCGTATAAACGAATCCACTTGTCCTTGCCGTTTCGGTTATTAGTTTTTGCCTCAAACAATCTTAATGTTTACTAAAGCACTAAAATTCATCAAGTGTTCAGTGTTTTCAAGAGAGTGAACAAATATATTTTATCTCGGGAATCCAGTTATTGCACTTTTTTGCAAACATATTGACGTTTTGCTTGAATCACAGCATTTACAGTAGACTTTGAGCAGAGAAGAGTTAACTATATAGTCAAGCTGAGATGTAATTTTTATATAACGGGGTGCTGAATGGTAATGTACTATCTCTTTCTATTGAGACCGGTTTTGTCCGATCATGGCGGATTATAATCTACTCCGGCATTCACCTTGTTTGAATCGGAAACCTTGAAAACCAATTTAAGAGTGGCCGATCGAGGTCTTAAACCCACGACCTCCCTAACGCAAAGCAATGGCTTTGCCACTAAACAATTTGCTTGGTAATTCGTTTATATCTTAATGACTAGCTTAGAGCTAAATATACATATTTAATGACATTTGTTATGGTCTATCGGATATAAAATGACACAAACGCAAAATAATTAATATATTCCTAAATATGCTCAGCAGGGAGAAAGAGTTATCGCAGAAAATGGCATTTAACGATATCTTCCACCTCCATAGTAGAAGTAAATTTAAGCTAATTTAAGCTACTGGTAGTCACTTAATTTACAAAACTCGAAAACACTGGATTTCTTTATTGTTGTATATATTCCGTTCAAGTACGTTAAATACAGCAGTTGCTTATGAGCTGGTTCAATTTTACCACAATATCTACAAACATATTCATTGAATTGGAAACATTTCCCTTCAGACAGCTGTACTGGCGGTATCCATGCCAGGTTATTTTGCAGACCTTCATTCCATATATGTATATACACGAAGGCGGATCGGCAACTTCTTTTACTGTGAGTTTTAGAAATTGAACAGAAGTACGAAGGTATCCTAGCTACACACAAATTGGCAGCCTTTAATGGTTGAGTTCGGTTCAAAGAAGTGATGATAAGATGGCTTGACGATTTTTAAGGAGCAGAGATTCTGCATCAATGCCTGTGTTAAAAACCAAATCATATGTTCTAAAGTGGTGGAAATATTACAACTGCTTATGATGAACAAGCAGTGTCCCGAAACACTGTGTATACTTGGTACGGTCGATTTCGGTGAGGTTTAGGGCACAAGTATTTGGAAAAGCTTCGATAAACCATTAGTGATTACTTGAGGAATTGAAAACATCTTATGGATCAGTTGTAAGAGTCTTGACCGATATTTTATGCGTCAGTAGACTGGCAGTAAAGTTCGTTTCCAAAATAATGCCTGTCGGGAAACGTCCGAATGGAATCTTTAGGTAGCAAAAGACTTTAAATTGCTCCAGAAAGTGATTTTAAGAATTAAGTCATGAGTATATGTTTAAGACATAAAGGCCAAAGCCAAATTCTCTTAGTGCTGCTTCCAAAGAGAGAATCGATGGAAGAAATTTAGACGGAGGAGATCGCGCATAAAGGTTTTTTGCTGTTTTTCGACTACAGGGGAATCATGTTTTACGATTTTTTTGCCATTTAGTCTTACGGTCAAGGAATGCTGGCGCAAAATTTAAAAAAAATCGCGCAAGAACGTCCGAAGCAAGAGGCCTGCCTAGGCAAACAACTCTTAGATCCTCCACAAAATTCGATTTCTATCAATCCGTAACCGCGTATTGTTTCGACAACTGTACTAAAAAAAACTGGCAGCATATTTTTCTTGTGCAACTTCCTGTGAGGATTAATGCACACAAGTGTTTCGAAGAGCTTCGATTAACCATTAGTGATCACTAATTCTACTTTTAGAGTAATAAAACTATTCTTCTCTATTTTTTACAATTTGTACCTTTTACTACCACAGAAATTCAAAAGCTCAGTCAGGTCTTTACGTATATTGACTAGGCAGATTATGCCTATAAGGCAATTTTTCATCTGCCAAATGAATCCCTAAAAGTTCGAGGCAAGGACAAGAAACACACACGGTAATGTTTATTCAGTCGTCACCACGTTTCATTAATATCTTGCCTCTTTTACATTAATCGTCGTTTGTGTTGAAGCATGTCTGTGTGATCAACAAATAAGCCACCGAGGTATAGAAACATGAGACGTATTATTAAACTCCCAAGTCCTCTTCCTAAAGACTTTCGCCGAGGGCAATTTATACATTTATGGATGTCTAATCCTCCCCGTTATCTGAGTCCTCCTCCATGGCTTGCCTGGCAAACTCCTCGGCTTCAGTGTGCACCTATAACAAATCATAATATGAAACAATGCATTAAACAGTGGTGAATGAAACGGTGAAAATTACAAAGCACACAACACGTTTGCATTGCACCGGCAGTAAATGTGCTACGCTAGTGTAATTTTTAAGAAATCAAAAGTTACTTGCCGAAACTTTAAAAGATCTCGTTCGTTCCAGACAATGCAGTAGCTTTACAAAAATAAAAATAAAATAAAACAGCAGTGTACATCTCGTTCAATGTTTTATAGGAAATAATTACAAAAACAAACAAAAACAATATAAACTTGCTGCCGATTTCAAGACTACGCATGACTACATTTAAGCGCCATTTCCACAACAAGTTGGGCATCATCCAATTACAAGATACACAGATCAATTTATGCGAAATTGAGATACCGTTAATCATGTCCATTATAAGTTAATATTGACAGTTCATGGAATTAAATTTGTTTTTTGTGAGATCATAATGCTTGGGTGTGCTTAATTCTTATGCTGTATCTTTATATCAAAATCATCTTCATTGGCCCAAATAGCAGCAAACGACGGTACCGTGTGTTTTTGCTGGAGAGCTGAGCGTATATAGTACATCATTTCAGCAATAATGGATCAAGTACATACCTCGGCAGGGACGAATTGATGCAGACCGTTAGTCTCGTGGCACACCCAACTCAGCTCCAGCTCGAAGTCCTTGTCCTTCACCTGGATAAATCCAAAACACACAAAAAACAAATACATAAACAAAAATGTTGTATTTATTATACATAACAAGGCTTGATTTTTTTCGGACACCTAAGAGGTAAAATTCGTCATAAAACATACTTTTAAACAGCAGTAATAATATTATATACGTTTAGCCAGCTGGATCACTTCCCAATGCAAGGACACACTGATAAAATCAAACTACATAATATATAATTTGCTCAAATGGAAACTATAACAGGCTGCATCGTGGTTCGCGTATAAACGATTTACCTGCTCTAGAGAGAATATTTAAAGTGAAATTAACGCGTGTTAAATTCATGAATGAAATTCATAAATGTGAATGCGCCCTGAACAGAACAACATGCTAGTACAGTATTTAGTAACAGAAGATTATCGTAACTTATCGTCAAATGGTGGCCGTTTGTGGTCAGCACTGTTTAGGATCCAATAGTTGTAACCAACCATTCAACAACACTGACATTGATTGACCAGCTGCCGAATCAATGGGACCAGTGTTTGAAAAATATTGGCGATTTATGTTAAATTTATAATAAAGGTATTAGTTTTTATTTGTATGTCCACTTTTTATTCGGGGAACCCTTATATATTGTCTGTTCCATAATGTTATAGTATTACCCATACCCAAATAAAAGTTAAAAAACGTACTAACGTTATAATGGCTTAAAACGAAAGAAAACGACTTACCTCGTCGTGCACGATGTATATTATTTTAGCAGCTTCCTTGACCAATTGACGACAGGTCAACTCGGCGAGCTTTAGCTTCTCCATTTCCGTTTTAGCAGTTTGCTTGGCCTTACCAATAGCACAACCGAAGTACCTGCACGGAATGGAGTATAGCATATTACATCAATTGTCAGAAAGCATGCACTACATGTATAAACATAGAAAGTTAACTTCACAACAAATTAGTAATCAAGAGCGAAACGAAGTAAGGACTCAGACAATCCGCCGTCAGGTGTCTTTAATTTGTCCAATTTGTGTTTCTTTTGGTAACTCCGTGACTACCAAACCTACGACCTTGTCCGCTTCAGCAATTCATAACCCCAAGACGAATGAGGCTTTGATTCAAGAAAAATCGAGTATGAGGATTGGATAGGACGACTGTACACACGAGGGAACATGCCCTCGTTATTTTTCACAGTATGGAGATTTACAAAATTTAAAGGTATTCAGATGAAAAATAAGAAAGAATTTGGAGTCCACATGCACTACCTTTTGCTTTCGGCCGTCAATAATGGCGCGATAAGCCTCGGTCTAAGGATGACTGAGCGTGTTACACAGATTTCCCAAAAGTAGGACTTTCCGGCAATAAGTGCGCCGGCTGTATGCCGACGTATGTATATTTGAGCCCTTGCGGAGGCAAATAAGTCTGAAGTGGCTCTATTTTTCAATAAAGCGCGAATTCAGTGTGCCGTAACGCGGCAAACTGCGTGGCAATTCAAGATCCAAAAAGGCTCAAGATGGAGAAATGGCTACTAACATTTGATTTATTGTCTGGTCATTGAGCTCTTGATTTGTTTGCTTGACAAATGAGCTATAGAGCAATTGAGGTGAACGGGTTGACTAGTCTGCGATGCTGGATTTTCTATCCAGCATAAATGAGTCATTACTAGAGAGCCACTGCTTTTTCCGAATTTCATCGCTTTGTCTGGTGTGTAACTGTCTCTTACACGACGGCGTTATCGTCACATTTCTGTCGGGTGTGGATGGCTCGCAAAAAACGCAAACTCGGAAAAACGGAGAAGAAATTATCTCGACTTGTCAAGAAGCTACCACTTCATGCATCTTGCTTTGGAAACATTGAGTCCTATAAGAGCCGGCACCGCAAAATGTTTTGAGGGATATCGCAATACGTACGAAGGGAGGACATAACGAACAACCGACGCGATGCAATCTGAGGCAGATGATTATTGGCTGTTTTAAAAGGGAACGTCGCTTCTACTATAGGCGCTATTGGCTGACACAAATTTAACTGCTAACGGTAAGAACGTTTATTTAACACAATTGTATGAATTAAGGACAACATATAAACATGATTAGTAATAATAAATAAATATGCATAATCGTAATAATCATCATGATCTCGAAGTACATATACTGACTTTAAGAACTGACAACAGACCGAACGATGCCGGCAATGCGAGTGTACAAATACAAATCTGTCACATTTACCCGTAGGAGGAACCCGACGGCTCAACACAGTAGAGGCTAGCCTGTTTTTCCTGCATATCGTATGATCCTAAGAGTGCTGCAGCCCCGTACGGCCGAATAGCCGAGTACAGTGTATATGCGTGCACGTACAACGCCACCCGTTCTTTTAGGTAGAACAGTGGAACCGGCGAACCGAACTCCGATCTGAAAAGACCGTCATTATCATAAACAACAGTTACTTCACACACACACACATTTTGATGTTATCTCTATTTCTAAATATTCTACTACAACTAACAAAAAACAGAACAAATCGCAGCTGATAATGCGATAGATTTGGTGTTGTGTGAAACCTGAAATGCTTTAAAGCAAACTCTCTTTGAAAGTTTAGAACTGTACAAATCACATGTTGTGGCACCATTCACGTATAGATGCCAGGTGTGAAACTCTCCAAGACTGGGTGATCTTGGTGACCAAGCTGTCTAAAGAAGCTGAAATAAGGCATCTGCGCCGCCTAATTAAGAACGAGGATCTGTTTGATGTACTGTTTGAGATTCAAGCTCAAGCTACGTCGAGTCGGGCAGGGTTTGTCATTATGTCTCCAACCCAGACTTGTGTAGCAATTAAACGAATGAAAACTAAAATTGTTGTGAAGCAAATTTGTGCAATCAAAATAATTTGTGTACATGTTGTAAATTGTATTATACCCCCTTTTATGATCAGTAAAAGAGCGAACTCAGACATGTATGAAAAAGAAAGTACATTGAATCTAAAGCAGTTACGAATATGTCTCAACATAACATCACCTCAATTATTATATAAATGAATATTGCGTGTGGTACAATTATTATATACGATAAAGTATTCCACCAAAACACACTTTGTAATTTGACGTAGAGCGGATTTATTTGCACGATTAGAAAGTGAGCTTATACTAGAAATAACGCCAGCAGGTCAACCATAGACGCCATAGGAACGTATAATGTACACATTTTCTATGCATAGCCAGATAGGGCGCAAAATTTAAGTTTGGGAAGATAAGAGATTTGTGAAGGCGAATATACACATCAGGGATTGTTAGAAACAACGGAAAATAGGATTTGCACGGTGAAATTGTGCCTGTACAACTTTGATGAAGTAGTGGCTAAAGCTAATTCAGGCGTACGTATGCCGAAATCACTCACGTACATATGTAAGAGTCGGTAAAACGCTGTCGGTTATTTTATCGAAAATATGAGAACTATGAGCGTAGTGTATGACTGACTAAACTATTTAACATTTTTACTTGAAAATGACGGCTACTCAAAATTGCCCCCTCAAAATTGCACGGTACGAATGTGCGTATCTAGCCGCTCAAATGAAAGGAGCAGAATAGAGTGATCTCATCTATCAAACTCTTCTGCTAAAAAAAACGCAATGAAAAACAAGAGTTTCAAAAGGTCCCAAAAGCTGAGCTCAGGTGGACCGATGATTGGTAAGTGCGTGCTGGGTGAGGTCACATAAGCGATTTACAATTAAGAAGTCCTTCAAGTGGTTAAAAGGACTTTTTATAAAACGCCATACGATAGGCCACTGCGGAACTGGGCGGTTGTTCAAGTCTTCACCGGAGAATAACCACAGCGCCAAAAGAGTCGAATAAAAACGCTACGTAACTACGCACCAAGAAACTATAGAACGTGCATTAACCGTCTAAAGTTGCCTGTGGCGGTTCGATAGCCAGTCTCGACAATTTTCTGAAAGTGTTCTGAGTCAGCTGGTGCGCGCAGGGCAACTAGACAATTTTACAATTTTAGATATTAAACAAAACAACCCAGAGAGTCAATACCGTTTCTAAGCTACGACTTAAAGAGTTATATATATATATATATATATATATATATATATATATATATATATATATATATATCACGTATTTCACTTTCGCAGTGCCCTCAGTATGCTTGAAGTCTATTCAACAATCACTTGCATGCACACTTAAATTATTTATGTACTTTAAACTGTACCTGTAGTTAGCTGCCTCTTTGGCGGCATTCTCGACTACTTGTTTCGCGTCTGCCAAAAGGCCCGCGACAGCCACTCCAACGTGGCGATCGACAGTGAATAGACGTTTGTTTGCTCCCTAAAATGGAAAAAAAGAGACAGAGGAAGAAAAAAGCCAAACGGCAAATGAGATCGATGCTGAAGCTTTGTCAAGGTGAATAGCTTACATAAACTGCAGCCTAACACGTCTTAATTGTACTAGTAGCTAGGTATGCATGGCATATGTGTACTCTGAGTGTTACATGAGCTAGTAGTATGCAAATACCACACGTTTTCTTTGCTTGATACAAAACGCGCATTTTTGTTGAAGGACTTTATTACGAAATTGGGAGAGAAACTCTTAATTCTAAATATCTTCGCACGTCCTTCGAATATGCTTAAACAGTAATGCTAGAACGAGCGGAAACGTTTGAGAACCGCTAACTCGACGCATAGATACATGATATGGATAGATATTCCTAAGGTTAATAAGGGTTAAGTTCAATTAGATGCTTTACTCGTACGGTGTAGGCTATGTCCAACTAGTAAAGAAAGAGTCCATTGAAATATTTGCAGAGCATATGACAAAACGTTCGTTTGACAACTATTTATAATTTGTTTGTAGGATTGGTCCACCCTACCACAACATTTGGGTCAGGCAAATATCATAGCAGTAACGAAAATAAAGTCACGCTAACAAACGCACCTTTTCGTAGAGTTTGGAGGTCACCAGCTTCTCTACTGCGAAAACAACGCCGTCCTTCCCACGGAGAGCAATTGCCGTTCCGGAATTTTCCACTGCCTGTATGACATACACGATGCGTTCTAATGTACTTATGCCGTAATAATTCGTACATATATATATATATATATATCAGCTGAGCATGAATATATATTTAAAAATATACTATATATATAAGCATTATCGCATAGATACATACAACATAGGTAGGTATATAAATCAAACTTTGGTTAATAAATAAATGTTATACTCAAATGGCTAGAACGGTGCAGCAGCATTGATCGTTACCTTGAGCGCATACTCAATTTGAAAAACCCGTCCGTCCGGGGAGAACTGCGCGGCCGACAGATCATAGCCGGTGCCAATTGACGTCATCCTGATGTAAAACAACAACAATGAACATTAAATCATGTATTCATCATTCTAAAATCAAGTCATATATATATATATATATATATATATATATATATATAATCTCCAGGGATTTTCAAATAGCCATGTAACAACCAGACAGAAGTGTTCAATTTTGCAAAAAAAAAGTTTATCTTGTGTTGTTTAAAATCATCATAATAATTTGAAAATCGCTTAATTATGCGATATTTATATAGATAAATTGATTAGTAATAATCGTATCTGTACACTCTGTATAGAATCGAATACAACATAACTAGACTTGTGCTGGACACGAAGAGCGAGGAATCGGATACTACGTTTTTCGTCGTTGGAAATGATGATCAGTTGCTCAATGTTCGATTCACAATTGCAATCTTAGTATGTACTCTAGTAGTAAAGTTTGGTTCCTGTTGCGAATAGAAGCCCGTCACCCTCATTGGGTGGTCGAATATGGTGTCACCTGGTAGAAACGACATGTGTTTTTTTCTGCAACTGTTCGTCCCCCTGTTAACTTCGTTCACTGGCACACTTACGCCGGCGACGTACAAAGTATGAATTGTACAGGTCTAAACAGTGGTGCAACTTCCTCAAAACTACGTTGTGCTTATAAGAACAACAACAATAACACACTGCACTCCCTTGTTCAGACAATGGAGTACTGAGCCGGCGGCACTGGTGACTGCTAAAACTGCTTGAATCACCACTATTTTGACAACGATTGACTCTACTATTATATTACGTGAGCAAAAATAGACAAACAAATAGATCTATCTATACAGGTGATCGAGCAAGCGAGCGCTACAACTTACGTGCTGACGAGTCACACGGGGGCTTCGTAACGCGGGGGTTGAACAGGAAAATCACGACTGCTGCGGGAACGCGACACACGAAATCGTCGATTCCGTCGAGAACAATAGAAGGGACTCTGCTGCTGCTAGTAGGGGTCTGCCTCCTGTCCACAACACACTGCCGCTAACTACTAGAAACCGAATAACACACGACGTTTGCCGACGACGACGGCAATTCAGCCGCTCCTTTTACCGCTGCTGCCGAAAGATGACAACAGCGTTTCTAGCCTCCTGCGACTTCGAAAGATTCGCCGACTCACAACAACATTGCAGCGGACGAAACCAACATGGCAGGCGGTCGGGGTAACGGCGGCCTTTTTAAATGTTGGAGGCCTGAAACCTTTTTGTGGGTGCGTGCGTGTTTTTTTCATATTAAAGCTTTTTTTTGGGATATCGAAACGATTCAGTAAAAATAATAATAATGCTGGATGTATTATTATTATTTTCACCAAACCTGTTACGACGCTGCTAGCAATTAGCAGCGACTAGTTAGTGTCAGCGACTTGCAAACCGACCGACCACATGACTGCTGGATGAAGTGGAATCCACCCTCTCAGACTCGGAATTGCGTGGCATTTTTTCCACGCGGGTTGGAGAATTGTCATAAATGCATGTCATAAATGCCAAAAACGTTATAATCGAATCTACAAAGTGTAGAGATGCACGTCGCCGAATAGAGAGCAAGTCATACTCAGTATGCCGAATAAAGCAGCTCGCTGCTGGCTGTAAATACGCTGACTCTGGATAGGCTGTCGGGCCGTGACTTCCGGGTGAGGAATAATTTTTGCCTTGCAGGCCCTGACAAAGCAATAAGCCTGCAACTTTCTGCAGGTTGTTCTGCAACAATTTTCGTAAGCAAATAAAGGCATGCTTCTGCGTTAATAGTAGTAGTAGTAGTAGTAGCTAGTGTTGTTGTTGTGTTTTTGGCCACCACCACTGAATTAAAAATGATTTGATGATTAAGCCTCTGCCATCTAGCTTTAGGCCCACCCACGCCTACACATTTTAAATGAGTACAACAAAAGAGTCGATTCTCTGGACAGACATTATGAGTGCACTAAGCTATCTTGTTATAAGTACCTGGAGGTAGGCGCATGTTTTTGCCTTTATTATATTGAACAAAATAATAAACAAGAAAAAAAAAACAAAATTCATACGTATATTTGATGTAATAAACAAAAAGCATACGTATATTTATAAAAAAAATAAACAAAATAGATACCTATATTTATTGTAATAGGAGCCCACGCATATGCGTTACAACGAGGGCAATCGAAGTGTGTAGTTCGTTTATTTATTATTTGTTTTTTATATTTAAGAACCTATTTATCTATATTATGACACTACGACGTCAGAGTGGCTGTTCGTTTAGACAGCCACTCTGGCGTCGTGGGTCGGCAAGGACGGTACAATATGCCGGTCCTGCGACTCTGTGTCACAAGTTATGGGTTCGATCCCTTCGCGACGCATAACGGGTAGTAGATGCATGTGTCATGTGGTAACCCAGTAAATCCAAAGAAGGTTACGTACCTGGTAAAGATGTTATTCTTTTTTGTTATAAGCACCTTTCAGCCGACGTGTTTTTACTCAATTTATTCCAAAATTGTCCCATTCATATGTTTATTATCATGGTTCATTAGCACCCCTGGTTGGGTAAATTAGTTCGATAATTAATTAGTCGACGATCGATGACCGGCGATAGAAGTTTCGCTCCGCATTGGAGTTGCGGGTTCGATCCCGGCGCGACGAATACCATCTCAATATTCGATGATCCGTTTGGGATTTGCAGATTTGGGTTAACCTTATAATAAATAATTATCATAAAAAATACATAAATACAACATGTTAGTACGGTCAAAAAAAAAACGAGCAACACATTTGCTTGAATTTTTTTGAATTGGAATAAAAATAACACATATTAGTTTTCTTT
>QVRM01000490.1:0-49305 GCA_003439945.1 Dermanyssus gallinae
GAGGGGGTCGTCTATTGTCCTCTCAGAGAGCGAGACGTGTAAAAGTGGGCGGCTCGCCAATGCAAAAGTTGAAGTTCATATCGGCTGAATGGTATTGGTCGGTATTCGGCAATGTGAGACGCGACACATAATCTTCATTTTTCTTTCATTACTAAATACAATTTTTTGCAACCCGTACACCTATAGAGAGAGAGAGAGAGAGGAAGCTTGACCAAGTGGCAGATGCTTCAGCAGTATTCATAATTTAATGTATAAGACAAAATTCAGCTTTGTGAGTCATCCTCAGTAAAGGACTGTTTTCTAACATAGACAGTCTGTTTCCTAGGTTGTTACACAGTAGAAAACAATACGCGTTAACACGTCTTTCATTTAATTTAGGGAACAAACAATTTTCTATAGATGCTAAGACAACCAAATTCACGTCATCAAAAGGCCATATTTTCTACCAAAAGCTGTTTAATAAAACTCTGCTCTGGTAGCGTTACCGTTACTAATTAACGGCCAGAACTTTTAGCACCTACTCAACCGCACATGACAAAAGCACTAGAAAGTAACGTGAATGAAACACGCGTTACATTGCGTCGATAGCTATTTCTAAACTGTTTTCGTCTTAGCCTCTAGATGGCGCGCATACTTCTAAAAGCAGTAGAGGCACAAGCTATATACACGAACAATCTGGACTGGCGCGGCGCCTGTTCTATTTGTGTTGATTTTAATTACGATGCGTAGTGTACAGATTTAAGGTGAGAATATGACACGGTGGTTAGGTCATTATGGCTGGGTTCATGAGTGCGCGGCTTATGGAGAACTATGGCTTCCAGTGGAAAGGAGAGTCAGTTTGTGCTGAAAAAAGATATTACAAATAGAGACCCAGGCAGAAAGCGCCTATCGTCCTCGATTGTCAACGTTGCTACAATCCTATATGCCTTGTCAGAATCAAATCTCTTTGCCGACGTCAGCAGCTGAATAGGCGTCTGTGGGATGTCGAAATAGCTTCTTTGCCTGCCTCGTCCATTGACCAATGAGCGAACGCGTTAATGGCCTCAAGTCAAGAGGGTCATTGCTCTCGACAGCGGCTAACGTCATCACATAAAAGCCTGTCCCGGCTTTTTATTAATAATGTTTTAGAGAGGATCGGGCTTTGTCAGAGGAAGGAAAACAACAAAGGTAATAAATGATTGCAGTAATATATAAACGATAACTTTATGTGTACAGTAATTTATAAACGAATACGCTATGCGTACATTAATTTATAAACGAGTACTCTATGCGACGTAATATATCAACGTATACTTAACCGTAAGCAATCAACAGTCTGCTTCAAAACGGTTCAAGCAGTGCGGAGACGTTTGTCCAACGCCCAAAGTTTCTGATTCTCCGGAGCGTTTGCTTAAACCGGGTGTTTATGAGGCCATTAAAGTTTGACTTGTCCGCGTCTTAGTCAGCCAGCCATAGTCTGTTCGTCCACCAAACACATGGAGTTTGCCGGTTTTCCTTGTCGCTACCACACCGCCGAGCAGTCTAGGCCGTCAGTGGAACTTCTGCAAGCCGATTCCCTCGGTCAACGGCCGGATTTCGGCCAAAAAAATCCCGCGTACATCGAAACCGATTAGTATCCTGCGGGCAGTTATAAAGCAGGACAAATGGCATGTGTCCTGCACGCAAGTCGGCTCGGCTGACGGTAGCGATTAGCCTATCCTATCTCTAACCCCACACCCCCCTCCACCCGCCCATTTCCTTCGTACCCCAAGGTTGTGGCCATCGTATTAACTCATCACCGTCAGATTTAATTAGGCGCAGCGCAATGACAAGAAAACACTGAAGCAAAGTAGCAAGCTAGGCAATACCAATGAATGTGCAGCCATCCTCGTAAAAAAAAATTATATATATATAATCTTTTTTATTTCTCCTTTATTTCTCCTACTCTATTACTTACTATATATATATATATATATAATCTCTATTTATTTTTCCTTACTCTATTTAATTCTCTATTATATATATCTCCTTAAGTCTTTTATGCCAACTGGGATTTGTGTTGCGATTTTTCCATCAACGTAATTTCTGCATGTGTCTATCTGTATCGTGTCTCACTGCCATTCCTTCTGGGCATGGTTGGTATACCGCGTTTATATATATATATATATATATATATATATATATATATATATATACATATATATCCGGTAACTAGATAGCACTTAAAATTATTAAAGAGCTTTTGGCACACAATATGGACTTTTTAATCACCCATACATTCGGCCGGCTTAGCTCCTTTAGGTAATTATTTGTTCCCTTTAAAAAAAAACTTTATATCTATATATATATATATATATATATATATTACATACAGACAGCAGATCCTCCTTTATAAACACACATTTTCATTCGAGTCAGTCGCCTCTGAACGGCTTGCTCGAGTGGGTCCAGATGCCAGTGGTGTGTTCGTCTAACCCTGGTCTTCAGGATGCCCCACACAGAGTAATCCATTGGGTTGAGAACCGGACTTCTGGAGGGTCAGCAAGCCTTGCCAATTAACTCGGGAACGCTATTTTTAGTCACTTCCGCACCAGATGTTGCGGTGTGAGCCTGCAAACCATCTTGCTGGCATATATGCAGGGGCTTCAACCGACCGAAGTGACCCTGCGCACAGGGAAGAATTCTACAGTATATGCGTATATTCACAAATATACAATACACATCTGTGTATAATACATACATATGTATGTGCTTGAATCATCATCTTGAGTATCTCTAGACACACAGAAATTTGGCGGTAAAGTGACAATTCCTTTTATTTTTAGCACTTTTTACAATCGCTCATTTATCGCGAGCTATCATGATCGCTATGACATTCCTCCACTCGACGTCTAACTAACTATAGTTATTGATAAAATGCTGGCCCCTGAACGCTCACCGCTTTTCTCGATTTGTTCTTGTTGGTATCTTTAGTAAGCAAATACTCGTTGATCTTCCTAAGCTAGCTCTTGTGCGCATGAAATGTCCTATTTACCATCCCGAAATTTGGTCGAGAAGCGGCATCCATAAGCATGCTTACAACTAGTCGCATGTGGTGGTGTGGTTATCTTCGCAATCAGGAACAGCTTCCATTTATCGGCACCTGAATCTATGTTTGACCGTCAGCCATTAGCGCTATACCGCAACCGTAGCAACTGGCTCGTGTCCTGTCTTCTACGTATCGTTTATACGCATTTAGTCTAAAATGTGTTACAGGATCTGTAATCTCTCATTGTATCATTGCAGGCCGTTTTGCGACCAGTAGACGGTCTATGTGATATGTGTATACAATATATATATATATATATATATATATATATATATTATATATATAAGAGTGTGTATAGTTAGGTACAAAATATCGCATAGTAAATGAAATAACAAAAAAATATAGTTTTGCCGACTTATTTAATTCTGCTATATTTAATCAAATTGAGTATAACATACACCTAATTATCAGGTTGTCCTTAGTATCATTTAGCTCTTGGAGGTGGTTAATAAACGTACACATACGATACGTAGCTACTAGACTCCAAATGCGTTCCAACAGAGACACAGTCCAGGTAATAAAATAGCATGCCAGACAAAACTCTCTAGCTTAGACTGCAAAGTAGCGGTTAGGTCACATTATAACTACCCTGGTAGTCTAAAAAAATGTTACACATATTTTTCATTGGAATATGTTGTCTTTATTTTGCAAGATATTTGTTAATGATTTTTATTGATGATGATTTTAACAACAACGTCCTAAAGTAAAACTCCTACAAATAGACAGAAATGTTATGTTATTAGATTTCCCACAGTCTTACGTTATTTTCTATAAACGTAGTTACTAGACCGGACAGTAACAATTTATATATGAATATTATTTAATAAATAATTATTATTCAATTCAATTATATTTACTTTCACTCAGATTGAGCATAATATACAGTTCAAGATGTAATAAATAATTACTAAAACGTTGGAAGTGTCTCAAACAACTTAATAACAAAAAATAACAACTCCGTAGCTACAAAGATAGAGCAAGAACAACGAACAAAGGTTAAGCTACCTTTGTTGTGTTCGTATTTACATACCCAAACAGGGTGCATTTTAAATAAATGAAATGAAAGGGCAAGCTACAGCCTGGCAAAATTATTCACCCCTAGTAGTTTGGCTTAATTATCAGGTGCAACACCAGCTTGGTCTGGCTAATGGCATTCCGTTTAGAAGGCAGGCATAGTGCACCAGACATATTCGTAATTATGGTCTAAAAAAATTACGTAGTGGCGGTGGCTTAGGCGGCTAACGCACCGTTCGAAACGCGGCGTTGCCATGGCAACCACAGTTGGCAAAACAATTGCAAGTTTGAGCCCCGGCCTTGCTGGTTGTATTTGTTGGACGTGGTTGTCATTGCCCTGCTGCTGCTACATACCTCTGTAGATACCCCAAGGACGCGATGACGATAGATGCATTTAGACGACATAGTGCCATAGGCAACTTAGCCCATTACGAGCGTCTAAAATGTGGTTGTCAAACCGTAAGAAAGATAACCTTCAAGCCTAAATAAAAATTTCGACGCGTCTCCCTTTATTAAACGTCAAATCCCAGAGTTAATCATCTGCGTCATGTAGCCAGCACTAAAGCGGCGTTCTCGCGCTGTATTTTGATTGACAAATCAAGTTTCAACGCAGAATGGCAAAAATCTAAGGGTTCCCTAATATCCTTCACTACGTTCGGCATTTGGCCCCCTTTACTAAGAGACCTCGTGTATAAGCCGGATTACACTGCAACCACCATACAAGGCGCTAAAGAATTAGGTCTACGCTTATGGAATGCCATTACGGTCAGGCCGCCGGGGCGCTTGTTATCACCTGAACAATTAGGTAAGGGTTCTAAAACACACAGGTAGCTTAACGACCTCGAGACTCACAGTAGAACGTCATTTAGGGCAGCATGTCGTAAACGCCGCTTTGAGTTTTTTTTATAAGGTAAAGCTGCAAAGGAGAAGGAACTCTCCTTGACCCCAGTTCCGGACTTTGAATGACATCAGAACAAGTCTAACAAGTCCTCGCTACCCACTGTGTATCTCTATTTATGGATCTTTGTTAAACTCGCTCAACAACGGCCAAAAAATCATCATAGGTGCTTGTTTAGCTGCTGGAGTATTTTAGCAACAGCTATATTGCTGGCCTCAGGGTGAGCAGATTTTAGCTGTTGGCTAAGCTGATTTTCAACATGAGCCTTCCTGGTCTAGCCTTCACATGCACGAGAAGGGCAGCTTGACGAAAATGACATATGCGGACCCTTGCAGTTGACACAAATAGACGAGCTTTTGCATTTTACTAGAATGTGTGACCGCACGTTTTGGAAGCTACCTTGCCCTGATAGGATGTAGCAATATGGTCTATTTTCAGACACATATAGCATGAAACAGAGGCTCCGGCATGCATTACAACTTTGTGGGCCCTACATCCATGAAACACTTTTGTCGGTGGGACCTTGTTCAACTGACGACGACCCTTTTAAGTCGAAACGGAGATAAGTTCTTCATCGAGTCGGACTTCCCGGCACCTGTAAGATGAAACAGGGAGTTACGGCATGTATCACAACTTTGTGAGCACATACCCCAAATAATATTTCTGTCCATGAGACCTTGCTAAACTGGAGAAGATTCCTGTTGATTGGAGATGACTTGAGCCCAGTTTCTGGCCCAGTTTTGTTCAAGCTGCTCAACTTTATGGTGTTATGGAACATGGTGTCAGGGACAATCTAAAAATCATCCTTTGTGCATAATACAAGAAACTGCTTTTGAAAATATTCTGCAAAAGGTGGTTCACACGATTTCGTCAGAAACCGTTTCATACGAGAAACACGAAGCTAACCCGTTGGATTTCGAGAAGTACGTTCGCAGGTGCGGTGATTGGCTTAGACAGAGGTATTCATGTTTTTGCTTATGTTCAATCATTGCTACATTTAAGAGTTGTATTGTTAGTGTGCATCTTCGCCGACTCCTTGAGCACAGCCAATTGACAGCTAGGCATCATTAGCAACAGCAGCTACGTTTTGCGCGCTCGACAGTGTCCATCATTAGCATGTCTGCCTTCCTCAAGGGGGCCACTGCTATTGCACCAATTTAATATCTGCCGCCTCAAATTTCTTCTAGATTCCAGAATAACGCATCGATGTTCTTCACCTCTCGTTAACATCGTTGAGCCTCCGCTTTTTCTATTACGAGGCCAGCTCAAACTATATTTGGAACGCAGCTACCTATAAAGGGGTGAACTGGACTCGCAATATATATATATATATATATGTAATTTAGGTTAGCGGTTATTTGCAAAGAACTTGGACACTGTTTCATTAAAGTGTGCTTCCTTAACACTGTTCGTGGTTTTGGTATCTGCTGCATGTTTCGGCAACTCTTAAGTGTCCTGCCGGTTGTTCGACGTTGTTTGACTATGCTCTTGTATGTAGTGTTATGTAAGTATATATATATATATATATATATATATATACAAATAAGGATACTGATAACTCGCGGATTTTTATATGTGACATGAATGCCTGATTTGCTCTGCAAACAGTACGTGTTTTTTCTATAAGAGAAACCGTAACTTCTTTGTCTGACGAATGTTGCGCCGTATACGTTGTAGCCCCCCTCTCTGTCTCGGGACAAAAAATGTGTTATTAAAATATATTTATTTTAATAGGATAGATAAAAATCACCACTACATTTATTGTAGTCGGATTCAAACCCTTCCGTTCCATCAAATAAGCACTTTACGTGCAGTCAAATAAAAGTATAATTAAATACAAAACAGTCCAGTTTACAACACCTGTAGTTCTGAAGGGGCGTCACAAATCCTCCCAACAGCTCGTATGAGCAAAATATGACAATGTCTGAAGAAATACCTGTTTTTTTTGTACGTTATCTTATACCACTAGACAAGTGACCAGTTTTCGTTGTTGGTTGAAACAAATCAATTGCGACGTTTGAGTTCGACCAAGTTTGAGTTCAACGTTGTTATTCAACGCCAGACACCGTCACAACTCACGTGTAGCTAGCTCGTGTAGCGAAAGCCAAACGGCAAAACGGGCCAAAAGTGATGAACGGAACGGAACACGGGTTGCTCGGCCTCTCCGAGCTAGGTGCTCACTATAAAGGGTTTACGTCACGCCAGCGACAGTACATGCGAGAGCCGGTGGCTCTCGCAGGCGGGCGGCAGCAGTGTTAGCATTAGTTGTAACACTGTCATTAGTTGTAACAGCAGTACAAGTAGTCGCAGGGCACTTTAAATATTGGCTTTCGATTCAGTTCGGTTAGTTCTTCCCGGGCCTCTGCATAACAGAGAGAAGGGAGTGATATATATATATATATATATATATATGTAGAGAGAGAGAGCGGAGAGAGAGGGGAGAAAGGAGAGAGAAGAGAGGGACGCAGAGTGATAAAGAATGAGAGGGGGCAGCGACAAGGCCGCCCGGATGGCGATCGGCCCCTCTGCAGAACACACGATGCGCTTCGCCACACTTGCCTGTGCGAGTAAAAGACAGATGCGCCCGTTCCGCTTGGAGGAACAGTGCCATTAATTTTCGAAGAGGATCGCCACCCTCTTGCGTGATGAGGCTAGCCAGCCATGGTTTCGTCGTGCAGAACAGCAGATGGCCGCAAATTGCATCATTCGCCATTCTCGGCAAGGCCAGGAACAGGCTCGGCCTGTCATCGTCAGAGGTTTTTACACAAACTAACGCAGGAGGGTCGAAGCTCGTATCTCGCCGTTCAGCCGCGCAGGTTCATGTCCTCTATCGATCCGGCAGCATAGAAGCAGCAGCAGTAGCAGCAGCAACAGCAGTCGCATCTGAATAATCGACCGGATCATTTTGACGCACGCAACCTCTGAGCAACATCTTTATCGGTGAAGGTGTATCACAATCATGGCAGGACGACACGAATAGCTGCGTAAGATTCTTAGTCATCACGGTTTGCCTTTTTGCGCCGTGATTAGTTAAAACTCAGATGTTACGCGTTTGACGTGCATCTACGTTTAGATCTCTACGTCAAGTACATCTTGTTGACGGAAGCTCGATTCCGTTTTATGTTTGTTGCATAGGAATCGAGCGCGGAATTTTCTGGGTCAAGAACGAAGAATTGTATTTCTATTCTGTTTCGCCGACACCTGCTTGGAAAAACCATTACTAAAAGACGAACGCCTCGGAGAAAAGTCGTGCCAGCGCCTGCCATTTGGATATCAAAATCTCGTTGGGGCGTATTTAACTGGGGTACCGTTGGGCTAATTGTTACTTACTAGGCTCTGTGCCTACGTCGAATCCAGTGGCGTGGTGCATTTGCTTGCGCCTCGTGACCGGGGCAGAAACATAGGTGCGCGGGTTCGAACCCAGGCGCAGAGCGTATATGGCCAGTTCCCAGGCGTACATGATGAAGATCGGGAACGCAACGACCGACAGATGCGTTCTTTGCGACGCCGGGTGCCAGATGATGCCGCGCATACAACTGAAGCAAGTGCGGCGTTGTCTACATACCGGAATAGCTCACGGTTCACTCTACGGGCATCTACTGCGCACATGATCACCGCGCACATGATCGATTTGACAACTAACTGAAATGCTGGCCTAAACTACTCATATGCAAAAATATCCAGGTAGAGAATAATCGCCGGGCGCGATTTGTCCCGCGTTGTCCCCCCAATACAACTCGGCACGACTCACCTGCTGGGGACGCACCTACAGACTAAGCAGAGGGTTAGAGCACGAGGCTCCCCTTTCTTGGTCTCGAAGTAATTATTTAGAAATCCGAACCAAGAGGGGGTTTTTGGGGGTGGCTTTCATTAATCGTAGACGCAAAGATCAACCTAGAAGTTGTCTCTATTGTGTGATAGAGCGCATTTCCAGTTGATATGCACGTCTTGAGTGCGGTGTCTAGTGAAGGGAACTTGCTGACATCGTACTTTCTCAAAAAGGGCAAACAGTGACGCAGGAACTTCACTTTTTTATGTATTGCTTTGCAAACAGTAGTGGAACCGGAGATAAAGTCCGTGTACTATGGTTTTTTTTTAGCAGGGCGGCGCACCAGCGCATACCAACCATTGAGTGGGAAAGTGGCTGGCGGAGCATACTTCGACAGATCTCCTATGAGCGCGATGCTATTGAGCGAGACAGTCTAACAAAATTCGAAATAACAACACAGACTCGCTTACTGCCTCTCCATTCAGCAAGCATTTGCAAGTCTTGGTAGGCAGGCTTTTTTTTTTGTTGTAACCGGTTCAGGTCTCGAATTGAAGCGGTGATTTTGCGCAGCTAGTAAGATGTTTTACAAGGTATATGAAACGCGTTATTGCTTGCCGCAGATGGCAAGAAACCGCTTCGTGAACCTGCTAGCGGATTGCGAACCGGCAGTCGAATCAATCAGAGTTAGGCTTAGGTCACCTATTACAGGACCACTTCAGCAATTTTGTTGAAGTCGTAGGGAATGAGACCGATGCCTCGGTAGAGGTCGCGCAATTAGATGCGTACCTCGCCAGGGAGCGCTGGGTTGGACTGGCACGCACTAGTAGGCATCTGTACACACAATTTATTGTGCATGGCTATTATCACTTGGTATTAAAGACCCCAGGAAATCACCAACGCTTGTCGCTTGCAGATTTGCATTAGGTACCACGTCCAGTGAGACGGTTGTTTAAGTGTTTAAATTGAATATAATGATTATATTCTAATTATGTGCCATCTTGAAATGCCAAGTTATTACGAATATAGATTGAGGCGGTGCTCAAAGCAAACGGCGGTTTTATTTGATAAATAAGTGCGCTTGGAACATCCCCACCGGCATGTGCAAAACATTTCGTTCAAATATGTTAGTTTTTTTAATACAACATTTAGTAGTTCTTAGCTGGATATTGCATTTCAACTAAGCGTTATCAGTAAATCCCTTCAATTAGGTGTCTGAATTTGATGAAAATGGTGAAGTTTATGTATATCATATCAAATCCGGTCCCGACTGAACCAATGCGGATAGTAGGCTTGCACGAAAAAAATTACTCGAGAATCAGTTATTGTACAGTACATCGTTTTCGCGCCTTCTCGTGGACGGGATGGCTCACTGCTGTTCAGTTTCGTTTAAGCGCATGAACTTAGAGTCATGCGGATCGCTCGGTACTTGTTCTTCCCCTATTATCGTCCGCTACAACCTGTTACGCTATTGGTAAGGAAGTGCCGGCGTCACCCTGTCTCTGTATATCACCTCTCCGTTGCGCGAGAGCCTCAGATAAGCTGGGCGCCAGCCCGGCTGACTTTCCATAGAGTTTTCAGAGGGTAGCGAACCACGAACGGTTCAGTGTATAGGCTGCGATCTCGTTGACGCGCTTGCTCGTCTCTGTTTCGCGATGCTGGCTGGTAGCAGTGAAAGCTTCAAAGTTGCTAACGGCTTATCCTTTTCGTGCAGAGGTCCTAGAATAGACTAATAATAGTAACAACAGCAGCAGCAGCAGCAGTAGAGCACGTTGGTGCAATATTTAAAGAGTCACTATCGTTTTTAATATAGCCTATTCAATTGAAGTTAAAGAAGAAGCTCTTTTCATTATATATATATATATATATATATATATATATATATACATATATATATATATATATATATATATATATATATATATATATATGCATAAGTAAAATAAATTCTAACCAAAGTGCTAGTTTTGTATGTAATTATTATTATTTTATGTCAACATCACAATTATGTAAATATTCAAGTCCGCTATTACGCTATATACAATATATATATATATATATACGGAGTGGTCTAAGAGGCTTACTTTTGTTTGAGCTGATTCCAGCCCAGCATCTAAAGTCCACAGAATTGCTTTTGCTTCGCAAGCCGGACTCTAAAAATACGAATGTGCAACGGCGGAGATCGAACCCGAACACCTATGTGTATCTTTCAGTCGCAAGGCGTAGGCGAATGCACCTCGCTACCTCATTGAATGACCTCTCAATGCACCTCATTGAGAATAGATGATACCCATACCGCTGAGAGTCAGTGACCCATACTGCCACAAAGACTGCTGGGAAAATCCTGCTAATGCTGCTACTTTGAACGCTGCTGGTATCGAATGATGACATCTGTGTTTAGGTATGCATGTCAAGCAAATAATATATATATACAGGTAGTTCAACAAGTTCTTAAAATGAGCTTTTCAGAATTCGAATTTTGGCGCGCTTTCACCGCTATTGGAAACGGCAACTTTTCGAATGCTAGCAGTCAAAAATATATGGTGATTGGCCGTTGCGATTTCGTTTGATCGCTTTTCTCGTGCAACGTATCGGCGTGATTTGAAAAATTGAGAAAAAAGAGTTTCGAGTGGTTATCAAGCATTTTTATTTCAAAGGTTGGAATGCGACCCAAGTGAAAACTAAGTTAGACGAGGTGTACGGTGACTCTGCGCCATGTTTTTCCACTGTTTCCAACTGGAGTTAAAAAGAGGTCGCAGGAGCACCGAGGATGAACTACGTTCAGGACGCCCAAAAACGGCAACTGATGAGGAAAACGTGGAAAAAAGTGCGGAAAATCGTTGCCGCAGATAAGCGAGTGAACATTAGGGAGATAGCGGGAGGCCTTGGGGATCAGTTTGGGTAGAGTGAATTTCATCCTGCACGAAAACTTGAAGATGAAAAAGCTCAGAGCAAAATGGGTGCCGCATTTGCTCAACCAAGGCCAAAAAGACGCGCGTGTTTCAGCTTCACAGCGAAATTTGGCCAAGATGTCGAAAAATCCGTCGGATTTTTGGCGCAGATTCGTGACCGTCGATAAAAGCTGGGTCCATCACTACACTCCCGAGACCCAAGAAGCATCTCGTCAATGGTGTGCACCTGGTGAAGGACCTCCGAAGAGGGTGCGGACAACGGCATCGGCCGGAAAGATGATGGCTACGGTTTTTTGGGACCAACGTGGAATAATTCTGGTCGACTACCTTGAGAGCAGTAAAACGATCACGGGAGAATATTATGCAAGACTGTTGGACTGCCTGAAGCAATAACTCATCGTGAAACGGCCCGCTTTGCAGAAGAAGGTTGTCCTGTTTCACCAGGACAATGCTCCCGCACACAAGTCGCGGCAAGCAACGGCAAAACTGGCCCAACTGAGGTTCGAACTTATTGAACAACCTTTTTTATTCTCCAGACCTGGCCCCCTCTGATTATTTCCTCTTCGGACATTTGAAGAATAGTCTCGGTGGAAAGCGTTTGTCCAGCAATGAGAGGTTAAGGCTGCTGTCAATGCCTATTTTCAGTCTAAAGACGCGGAATTCTACTCAAGAGGTATAAATGCTCTGAAATCTCGGTGGGAAAAGTGTATTGAGCTTCTCGGGAGTATATCGAATAAGAAAAAATTAAAAACAAGATTTGGAAAATTCTTGGTTTTCATTCTAAGAACTTGTTGAACTACCTGTATATATACTTTTAACGCCATATGTCGGGATAAGGTCGGCGTAACTCCTCTGAAATCAGTGTCGTTTTACATACTTTTAGATAGATCGGCGCTTCATACGTCCGAGATTTGTTGCCGTCCAGTTTTTGCCGTCAGCTGGCAGGGCGGATATCTTTATCGACAGTACAAGTGGTTTAGATTTGGTCGCAGTAACACAGCAGTGCTTAGGGGCTCCAGCGGCTGCCGTTCGCCCGTCCGCTGCTACACGAGGCTTCGCGTATCAGCTACTGAGCGACAAATAAGCGAACAGCAATTACACGTCCTTTAGGACCTGAGAGAGAAACAAGCAGGCTTGCCTACACGCGCGGCCGGGCCGCTTTTTGTGAGGCCTGCGTTGTGCACGCCTTGAGAAAGGCGATGAAGTTTTTGTCGCCTCTGCCGCACGCCGCTGTGGCCGCATGCAAAGGGTGTTCACTAACGTCGGGTTAATTGCGTCGAAGCTGTCTCTACTCTCTGTCGATCTAGACCCCACAGCCAGACAGAGGTCCAGTAGAGTTAACTAACGCTCTCCGACGACTCTTTCCGGACATACAGAGGATGCAGCCAGTTGTTATGTTATGAATAAAGTCGATTGCGACAAGGTTGCATTCAAGGATGTTGAAAGCTGGCAGACGACGGTGGCAGCTTTACTGTACCCACTACAACCCACGCCGTCCACAAATCTGTGTGTGCAGATCCAACAGTGTGTGTATGTAATATAATAGGTCAGTTAGTCGCCCCATTCAAGCATTTCCAGCGCGGCGCGCCACAATACTTGCAAATCATACACGCCCTGCAGGCTTCATGAGAATAGTCGAATTTACACAAAGCGTGGTGAGACAAACCCATAACGTTTTTTGTTCCGTAAGGCTAATGCCCGTTTACGGTTTTGTCATGTCATGGCTAATTTCTAATCCACTCCGGCATTTACCTCGTCTAAGAGTGGCCGGGGTCTGGGTCTCGAACCTAGGCCTCCCGAATGCAAGGCAAAGGCTTTGCCACTAAGCCATCTTGCTCGGTCGGATGTATGGCGTACAATTACGTAATCTCTAAAAACGATAATGATAACCGTACACTGTATAGCTTTTTTTCTATGGTCACCATATTATCGATTGAAGCACAACAGTGCTAATTCTAATTTTGCAGTATTCTTTAAAGGAATTGAAAACCTCGTTGCCAAATACATGACCATGCGAGCGCAATCTACAATGAATGAGTCTTAATGTTTGTGCTTTTGTTTTATAGAAGTGAGGGGAATACATTGACGCAATGTCACGGGGAGTGTTGCCCGCTAAGTTCAAACTCCCTCTGGTGGGCGGAACTCAACACACGACTGTGTGTGCTCTTACGCACTATATCCAACGTTGTCCTGTCTTCCGCCACCCCTTAGAACTCATGGAACTACTTCAAAGACGGCAAATCAGCCTAGTATTTCTGAAGCGACTCTGTGTATCGAACGGGGACAATGGTAAGTAGCAATAATAGTACAAATCGTGTCCATATATATCACGTTAGACTATTTTTATCCCCTACGGGCTTGGAATCGCCGTGAGGCATATCCTCAATGCACGGAGGGCCGGATATACTGAGACATCTAGGGTTTCTCCAGTAGTCATTGTGGCAGCAAGGCCACAGACTCTCAGCAGTGAGGCCTATCATTCATTCTCAATGCGCATCGCTCAAAGTAAAAATCGATCAACAACGGAAATCAGACCCACAGTAGATAACAAGCCCCTTAGACCTCCTCCACACCGCCACACGTGTATCACGTTGTCACAATTCAAGTTCCAATTGGGGCATTGGAGGGTCTATTTCCACACTAGTTTCTTGATGATACTACCCTTTGTAATCCTTCAGATGCGTGCCAAAAATACCACATCGAACAAACCATAAAATACATATATTCGCATTTCGTAGATTCGCCTTTATAAATATTTCTTTCTTCCCAAAATTACGTATTGCTCTCCTGCCTGGCAGCTTTATCTGTCTAAGTACAGAAATACTGGGAGACTTATCTGTCTAAATACAGTTAGTGGAAGGCGCTCCTGAGGCGCCTGCGGATCAGGTGCCCTCCAAGCGTGTTAGGTGATGTTGTCCCTATTGACTCACTTTTTATACCACCCTTTTCTGTGACAATAAAGGTGATTTTATGTTATGTTATATAACTCAACCCTTAACCAACATTTACCAATGTCGCATCGGTTAATGGAAAGCTGGCACACTAAGCCACGTTTAATTACTGGCAATTGCCTTTAGTTATTGACAGCAAGAGAATGCAGATTGTGTTCAGTCAGGCGTGTGTCATGCATGGGATTTACGATGATGTAAGAACTCCAAAACTAGAAGGTATTATGCTCTAAATAAGCCTGGTAACTCTGCCAAAAAGCGCATGCATGCACAATTATTTCCGATTGGAACGATAAAGCGTGAGCGCTTGAGTGACGACAGCTGCTAACAGACCTACATTGGAACTTGAAAAATCGTAAGCCTTTTCTTTGTACATGATGCAGAAAATCTCGCCATAAAGCCAAATAGCTACCCAGTAACAAGCGCAGAAACAATGAGGGTCCCGCAAAAAAATAAGCCGTACAAACAGCGCACCGTAACAAGCAAATTTTACTTTTGAACTGAAGCTCAATAGATTTTTCGCCATGCAGGCGGTCTCTCAGTAGCATTCAAACGTGGTTGGACAGATTTGTTGAAGTAAGGCCAGATAAATGCAAGTTTTGAAAACATAGATTTGTTCTAATGACACCGCTAGTGACTGTGCTCACCAGCAAATATATCCCAAAAGCTATATATATATATATATATATTGTATTGTAAACGCCTTAGGCTTCTGACTATACTCGAATGCTCTGGCAATTGCATACAAGTAAGTGAGAAAATGCATGAAGGTACAGTTTGCGTCAGCTTTAACATCTAAAAAAGAGTGTTTAGCACAAACGTCTGCCATTGGCTATATTAATATGATTAATATATAATTAATTGGCTATATTAATATAATTAATATATATATTAATATAAGTATAACTAGGTTAGCTTAGGGGCTCGTGAGCTCGGCAGATAACGTTTCCTGTCGGTTATATACGACATTCCGAGAAAAAATGGAGGTCACGCGGAAAACACCTAGAGGATACACTGGGCGTTGCTATGCATCGTACCAAATCCTGTTTGTGCAATATGCTTTATTTTTCTAGATTGTGAGCCTGATACCAGGCAGCACAAGAAGGATATGGGTTTGACTATGCCTAGAACTACCTCCTGGCGAACGTTGGAAAAAATGGCTATTGTCGTTCGAAGAAGTCTCAGTCAGCAGTAAAATGTTTTATATACAGAACAACGGTACGACACTTAAATTATAGTTATAAATAAATATACCATTGTTCAGATGACATCAATTAGGAACGCGTAGTGGTCTTGCGTAAATAAATTAAACGGGGCAAGACAAAGTGCTGGCATCATAGCTGCCACGAAGTTCATGCACAACCATGTTAATCGTATAGATGTAGTTGACTCATAATATAACACAACAGCGCTAAACTAAGAAGATTAAACAAGGCCCTCTCAGTGGACCAACATGAACTCTGCCTTGTGTATAGCACACAGCGGCAATCAGGAGAGTTCCCAATATAGCAGAGGCACAGAGGACAACGCCAATACCTACGCAAACTCCCTGCCAGTCTATTCCATTCGACAATTAAAATTCGTTATGCATTATATTCTAGGATTAATTAAAAACTCACTAAACAGTAGAAATTCAATTTCTCTGTACCCTATAAAAACTTAATATCTCTCAGACCGGAACATCCGCTGCGACCGGCTTCTCGTACTCAGTCTCCACAAGAGTGCCCTAAAGTTGGATCCTTAAAGTTAGCACTTTACTAGACTAGAACATTGCGCATGACGATGACGTCCTCTGTCTCTCCTATTCACACGGCCCGGCTGGGCTAAAGGGAAACGCCAACGGGCATCTCAAGGACAACGCGCAATCAATGTTTCTGCACAGACTACAAATAGCTTCGCACAGATCAGCGAAGGCAAATAAGCTCTCTGAGTCCCAATTCACCAGTAAAACCCGACGAACCCCTTCTCACATACGGCTAAATACCTCAGCTTTGTTCTGGATTTAGGCCTTATTGGGACAGCCCACATAGAGCACGCGACCTGGAAGACCACAAGGACTATCGGTGAATTCGGTATGTTCTTTTTGAAGACGCTATAGACCTATTATATTTGTGGAACACGCAGCACCGCTGCACAAGCAGATGGTTACATATGCCACTTATTGACGTCTCCTATGCAAGACGCAGGATTGTTTGGTGCTGCGTACCTTCTGAGCTCACCGCACAGCAGTGACTTACAGTCGCCATCCAATTCCAGCCTAGACGTACGCTGGCTAAATAGAATGAGCCTTTGGCAAAGAGTTAACCTAGTCAACCTGGATATTAGATATCTTATAGCTGCTTAGTTAGCCAGCGTCGGTTCTTGGCCGAAAAGCGATGCCCGGTCCTCGCGCTAGAAATGCAACGCGAGCGCCAAAGAGAATGTTAAAGCAGCGCGAATCGGTGCCAGTTTTCATTCTGCTAATGGGCTAACAGAGGTTGGAATTTAGTCTAGACTACGCGATTGTTAATGGTGTCCCACAATACCTCAGAACAACTAGGCGTTCCTGAATGCATTTTCACTTAATAAAGAGTACATATATGTACGAATATATATATATATATATATATATATATATATATATATATATATATATATATATATATATATATATATATAAAGTGCAAGAGTCGCTTGAGAGTTTTAAACATTTTAGCATAAAACCACAAAGTTGATCAGGTACGACCAAATTACAAATTTTAGTAGGACGTATCTCTTGCATGCCGTTATGTCTAAAAGATCATGTGAAAAATATGGCCGACTCAAGACTTTTCGAAATGTCTACACAAAATACACAATTGTTAATGATATTTTTGGCGTAACATTATCTTCGAAATCACGCCGAATATTTGCTTGCAGCTCGTTGATGAAAGCGAACTTTACTAGCGAATAGATTGCCCTTCAGAAAAAAACACACACAGAAATGCACAGAGGCTTATGTGTGTACTTACTCAAAATAGGACAGGGCACAGGTGGAACGGAAACTAGGACGCTGTTTCGATGTAGTATTCAACTGGCTAAACCTATGGATGGATGGTCAGTTCGACCGTAAAAAATGAAAAGAGCTGGATGAAAATCGTATCGCAGTGATCAGAAGCAAGGACGAAGCACAAAAGCCAGACAAAGAACTGGCTGTCTAGCGTAAAGCTCTCACACAAGAAAGTCCTTCCGTGCCTCCGACGTAGCAAATCTTGCAGGACGGAACGTATCTCTTACTGCGTAGACGGCAGGCCAAGCCTCGAGTCACACTGCTATATATATATATATATATATATATATATATACATTTATTACAACAGGCCCATAGAAAAGTTTTCCCCGCAGGAAATTGATTTGCGTGCAGTAAGCACTTCGTCCAAAGATAGCTGCTGAAGGAAATACTGGCTACTCTTGAACGGTCGCTACGCTTTGTTGCTACTATCCTTTTGGCTGGCTGCGATCGAATATATCAGTTGACTTGTCTCGGCTCCAGTGCCTTTCGAATGCTAAAGGCACCATCTCAAGCTTGGTCCGAAAGCGACATACTTATGGCTTGTATTGCCTTCTGTCGTGAGTCACCTGAGATGCACACATCGTACAAGAGGTGGTTGCGTTCCAAAGACACGTTTGTCGTTCTTCTAGGGCACGAGTTTTACTCAATCTCCGGCCAACCTGCCAAATAAGCTTGTACAGACCTCGCTAAGAGTGAATACTGATGAATTTGCGATCACAACCATTCGCCCAACGAAACACTAAACTAAATACCCGAACAAGACGCGTCGGTTTGCTGCGGACGCTATGTAGTTGTACAGTATCGTATATACCTTAGAAATTATCTCGTTTACATTCGGTGTTTGAAGTTTCGGGTGCAGACAAAATGATCAAACTTTGTGAATACATGAGAGCAGCTATTATTCAGAAACTGGAAGCAAGCCGTTTACTGTAAAGATTGCAAAGATACTTGAAACTAATCAGAATATAGTGAAGCCAGCTGCTGATAGGTGCCGTGAGCTGACAAACCCCAACATAATAAAACTGTCTTTGTGCAAATAAAGGCGTATGCTATTGTTGTCGGACGGGTAGACCGCACTCTAGAACAACTTCAAGAATTGTTAGGCCAGTGTGCTCACGTAATAGTCGCATTCTTGGGATGATGTGGGCATATAAGTGAAAGTTTGAAGGACAGGCGTCTGCAGCTTAAACCATAAAAGCAACTGAGGCGCTAGGGAAGCTACGGACTGCGGATGGATAGTTTGCCGATCGCAAGAAGAGGCCACAACCAGTTTTGGGCCATAAATGCAACTGGCAAGACTGTTAATTTTTATGGGCCAATCTCTAAATTTGACGGTCCGAATTGAAACCCTATGGATTTTCCTGTGTGAAGAGGTTTGAAATAATTGATTGCAAACTTTGAACTGCCTGAAGCAAGTCCTTTGCGAGCAGTGGGACAAACCAGACGTTTCCTACCGGTGACTAACAATCAATATCAATGGCGTCCTTAGGAGGCTGCGGGCTTATGTGCTATGCTGTTAAAATGACGCGCTGCGGCTGACGCGCGACACGTCGGCGGTAGTGAACGTCGCCACACAGTCATTACATGCACTTAATCTGGACATCTCACCAAAAAATCGTAATTACTCCGCAACCACAGCTCGCACTGCCATAAGTTTGGTTTCAAAATGATCGTCATGAAATGCGCATTTGCCTGAATATGTTAGTTTAGAGCGCTGTAAGTGGTCGTAAGGTAATGATTTTGAGGTATTGGGCGTAAAGGTTAATAAAATAACTTCATTTTGGCGAATTCTCTTCTAAGCGACCATGTAGCATCTTCTGACCGGCCTTATGAGTTCTTCGAAAGAAGCAGAATTTTCTCACGAACACGGTGGTGTGTTTAGCTTCTGTCTAGGAAACCTGGTTGTCTCGCAACAGCACATTCTATGCTCCTATGTCGGGCAAAAACACCAATGTCACAAATTGTAGTAATTTAACTCTCATTCCGAAACAGGGCCTCTTAGAGACCATGTTCCATTGGAAAAAATATTTGCCTTAACGAGCTCTACAATTCCATTTATCGTTGATCAAATATTTCTGTAATACCCTGTATATATATATTGGGCCAGTCAATTTTTTGTTTGATTTTTAAAGCAAATTCAGAAATATACATACTTCGTTCAACGCTCTCTTAATAGGAGAACACTCGATTTTTCCAGAACGGCAAAGGTGGACACTCAAGCTAGTAGTAATTTTACGTGCATGTCCATCAGCAGTACGGTCGAGCAGATAGAACTGTCGATCACGCCGATGGAGTTGAAACGCGTACGCAGTGTCGACAGTGCGCCCCGGTGGGCGAGTGTGAGGCGGCCGTTGCAGGTGACGAATTGATGCATGAAGGACTGATGCATTACCTACCTCCTTAACGGTCCTCGAAGATTCGCCGCTGTAGGGTGAGCGCTATTCTGATCGGCAAACATGTAATGGATTGAAGCGAACTGATAACTTTGTACGACGCCCGCCAAGTGCTTATACTACTAAGCGCCGACGCCTACCCAGATATCGCTAGTGTTGTGCCGGGATCGGTGGAGCGGGGTGTTGCTGATCGACACCCCGCGAGACGACGTGCTGCCCGTGCTGAACTATAGCGATACGGACACTAAATTGCTTAAGGGGACACTGATTAAGCGCGGCAGCGCCCTTTAAGAAGCGGATATTTGTCAGCAGATGGTGACACCTAACGACGAAAGCGTTCGGCAGGCACAACGGGGTTGCACTGAGTGTGACGACTTTGTGGTTGGAGGAAGTACCCTCCCTCCCGGCTGACATTCGTGTACAATTGGCTGACTTGTTGAACAAGTATGCAGCGCTCGATTTTGCGACTTCGACGCAACAGTTATATCACACCTCATTGGTGCGATTTGAGATTGTGGAGGTGCCCCGTAAGCCGGCCGATAGCATCTAAGCCCTTTAGGTTGTCGTGTCTAGAGCGGGACGTGTGCCGAAGGCTGGCACTGAAAATACGCCGTATGCGAGCTTGGTGCTCCTGGTGGAAAAAAAGGACGGCTAGTTTTGGCTAGTCATAGATTATCGTTCTTTGCATCGTCAGACAGTGAAGGCATCCTTCTTGATGCCGCTTAGTGATGATATTTTGAACGCCGTGGGCGAAAGGACGCTGTATACCACTACATTTGATGTTGTGCGAGGGTTCTTTCAATTTGTGTCTATGTCGCCGTTGTCAACTAGCAGGGCGGGAATATGGAAAAATGTTGTTTTCCCCTTCATCATGGATGACATGATTACAGCGGCTGATGGCTACAACGACCAATATATATTCGTATACACACATATATATAGGCTATGTATAGATGCAAGTTGATACTCGATGGCATAAGGGTGATTCCCAAAATGGGCCGCTACGCCCGGTTGTGGCAGGACAAAATGTATTTAGCGCAAAACCTCTCGCCTGACCTGGGCGGCGAAATGCTGTTCGGTGGTGCGGCATGGCGTGCTGAGTCTAGCTTCTATATTAAGCCGCTGCTCATTAGCCATTTTTTTTTTTTTTTTTTTTAAGGGGTGGAAAATGCATTTACGCACACCCGCCGATATAATGACGGGTAGTGTGGGGCTAGACGCTCGGAGAGGGAATACGCGACTCACTCTAATCCGAGCGTACTACCCACTAAAAACCACCCCCCCCGGAACCCCCTCCTGGTTCGGAATTGTGAACCATTACCTCGAGACCAGGAGGGAGGAGTCTCACGCTTCAACCCTTTCCTTAGTCTGTAGGTGCATCCCGAGCAGGTAAGTCCTGCTGGGTTAAATCAGGGGGGCTCCGGGCGACGAATCGCGCCCGGCGATTATTCTCCAGCCGGATCTTTTCGCGCATGAGCCCGTCGAGGTATTTTAGGCCAGCACCCCAATTAGTCGTTGAGTCGACCATGTGCGTGACGATCACTTGCGCGGTAGATGCCCGTAGGGTAAACGGTGAGCTATCGCGGTACGCAGACAACGCCGTGCATGTCTCAATTGTATGCGCGGCATCATCGGGCACTCCGGCGTCGCAGAGAACGCATATGTCCGTCGCGGCTTTTCCGATCTTCATCATGTACGCCTGAAACTGACCATGTCCGCTCAGCGCCTGGGCAGCGTAATATGTCATTGGTCCCTGTGCCGTATACCACTTGCGCAAGTCCGTGATAAGAAAGCGTGTCCACGTGCCTCTCGTGTCTCCGGCAGGCGGGTGGGTCCACATCTCCGCCCAAGCGGTGAGTGTGGCCTCTCGAGCCTCGGTCCATGATATCTCTCCGTTTAATCTCCGCTTACTCCTCTCCTCCGCCAGCATGTCCCATGGAAGCAGGCATGCGAGAACAAGCAGGACGTCCGTGGAGACCGTCCGGTACGCCCGGCTAACCCGAATTGCCACACCCCGTTGGGAGCGGCGCAGAGCCTGGCGGGCCGTGTCCGTCCTGAGTGCTAGGTCCGCCCACACTGGCGCGGCATAGAGCGCGACCGCTTCTGCAACAGCAGCTAGTAGACGGCGTTTGGGATCGGACGCGCCTCCCTCCCGGGGTAGTATTCGGGCCAGGTTGGCCGATACTCTTGCCACCTTTTGCGTAACCTGCCTAATGTGGGGCAGGCCAGTTAGATTTGTGTCCAAGGTCACCCCTAGGTACCTGGCGTGGCGGGACGGCGTGAGAGCGTGCCCGTTGAGCTCCAGAGACATAGGCCCTATCCGCCTGCGTCCTGTTAGAAAAAGGGCCTCGGTTTTCTGTGGTGCTAACTCCAGGTGATGTTCAGTCATCCACCTGTTTATCCGGTCAAGAGCCGTGTTTGCCCTGGCCTCCAGGATAGTCCATGTGCGAGCGGTGACTACCAGTGCAAGATCATCCGCGTAGGCGATTGTCTCCACCCCATCCGGCAGGTCGTCGAGCCGCAAGACACCATCGTATGCCACGTTCCATAGAACTGGGCCGAGTACGGAGCCCTGCGGCACCCCCGCCGTAATTTGATGGGTTTCGCCTTGCGTGAGGAGTGTCCGCTCCTCCAGGTACGATGATAGTATGCGCCGCAGGTACGGGGAGATCCCCTTATGCTCGAGCGCGCCTACACTGTTCTAAGATGGCGGCGCCCACGCAGTGCTGTGTTACTTCGTGGCGTGCACGAGAATAAGAAACTCACAGAATTTGAGACAACTCACCAACGACTCCTTTCTTGTGCACAGTGTACTCCTAGTCACTAAGTTTATCTGTTCCACACAATGAAACGAACGAAGGAGTCTCCCGTACTACTATCCGATGATATTTTCCGGGACCGATCTCACATGCGTCCGCATCGTTCGTCTGCAACACGAGACGGTCATTAGCCATTAACCTAACAGCGCTGTGGGGTGAGACTTATCCGAGATGAGATGCAGCATACGACAGCATCGCCCCGACGCTTCGACCTGTTTTTCAAGAGCAAAACTCAGATAGTGCGCGTTTTTATTCAGACAGGCACATTTTCTCAATCATTATCACGATTCTTGTTGCTCGTTGTCGCATTGCTACAATCACCCGCTATTATAGTTCCGAAATTTTTCCATCACATTTATATATTTCACTTATATTGAGTATGCGTTTAACGTTTATGCTTGTACTCTTGCCAGCTGCTCTCGGCACGTCTTGAGGCAGTGCAGCAATCTCTTCGAAAAGTAAACAATCGCAGGCAGACTTAAGATGATACGCTTCGCACACGCTTGAGAGCACAGATGCCTTCTCTGTGTACCCCGAGCAGTCCAGGTGATGATAGCCATAAACGATCTAAATCTGGTATACACATGGCGATTGTCGCATGCAAGACCATACCAGAGGTGAGAGGCACTGAAAATAGCCAGGTCTTCAACCTCTCGTCGGACTTGTTCAACAAGTGCTTATATCGCATTAACTTTGCATTTCAAGATAATACATAATTTTAAGAAAATTAGTGTATTTTAATATTTAATTTTACGGTTGCATAATTATATTATATTCGTCATTATATACAATTTGAACATCTAATAGCGCAATTTAAACACTTTATAGCGCAATATATGTTGGGGTCAGCTAATTCTTGTAGGTATGAAATAGTTCATACATTGGAGGCGAACTGTGATAGCACAGAGCTACATTCAGGATGGCATATACCTAGTACGGGTGCGTTTGAGGACTACGCTATGAAGTTGACGGAGAAGTTAACAGAAATTATCGTAGCAATACACGCAATAGTAGCGATGAAAAGTGCGACCTACGGCAGCCGGATATTGTACGGCGACGGAAGCGTTTCGGCATGGAAACGTTTCAGCATGAGTATTCCCAAAAAAATTCTCTAATTCCCAGAGAATTTCATCTATCACTAGCTATGACTAATCAGGAAGGAGTCTTTCCGCCCATGTCGTCGCCTCACTACTCTCTACGGTGTTCACACGTCATCTACTATGTCGTCGGTAAAACGTCAGCTAAAACGCTGGAATCTCACAACATTTAGTTATCTAAATGGATCTTGCACGTGATGACATGTTTAAGTTGGTTGACATTGCACTCCTCACGGAGACATTTCAGCGGGACGAACTGCATATCAATGATATGCGGGGCTTTCACCAGCTGGCTGTCTTACCTGCGGGAGGTCGGGGAAGACCTGTGGGTGGGTTATCTATCTACCTACATAAACGCTTACCACCGATGCAATGCGTCAGGAAAGATGAATACTGCGTGGTGCTCTCCTCTGGGAGGGTAAACGTCGCTGTATTCTATTTCCCACCCACATTCGATTCTGCGGAGGTTGCTGAGACGGTGAGCTTTGGACTTACAGAGTTAAATCTGACCATGCCAACTATCGTCGGCGGTGATTTCAATGCCAGAATCGATTGTGGGGCCAACGATGATAAAGGCGAGGTGCTGCTTCAGGTGATGGAAAATATTGGTCTAAAATGTGCCAACGCGCGTGAAGACTATACATATTTAAGTCACAATGGAAGCAGCACCATCGACCTGTTGTTTCACAACCTTGTCAGCCGTGAAATTGAAAGCTTCGATGTTCTCGATGAAGCGGCCCGAAAACACCAACCAGTGTTGGCCGTTGTCGATGTTCCCGGTATTTGGCGAGACCGACATAATCCGCCGCGCTGGTCTGCAATGAGACGGATTAATCTATCTCTTTTGGACAGAGCGGTGGGCGGTCTTGAGGTTAGCCCTGACATCGATACAACCTGTGACCAGCTGGAGAGGACGATGAGAAGTGCAGTGAAGTGGAAAAGGTTATGGCAGAAGAGATCACGCCCGTGGTACTCTCGAGCCTGCTACCTAGCCCACGTTGAAGTGCTTGAACTCCTGCGCCAAGCAAGAGCCAAAGCAACATCATCACTGCAAGCCAGGCAGGACTATTTTGAGCGTAGAAAGGCCTATATAAGACTCTGCTATGATCATAAAAGGGAACACGCGAGGCGGGAGGAACGACGGCTGCTTGAAAGAGCAGAACGAGAGCCCTCAGCTTACATCGTGCGACCTCGTAGGGCGGGGAATCCGCTTAGTGACGGACAGGTAAAGAGCCACCTAACTAATCTTTTATTCAATCGTGACGTTGCGGCCGTATCTCCAATCGTACAGCATCCGCTTACATTGGAGCAGCACAACATGAATCTGCCTTTCGGGGTGGAGGAGGTGTGCCAGGTCCTACGGTCACTCCCGAAGAGAAAGAGCTCAGGGCCCGATCAGGTCTGCTATGAGCATTGGATCCAGTCACTCCCTCTCTTGGCAGAAACTCTTTGTGATTTCTTTAATGAAATTATAGAGAGGGGGCGGATGCCTAAAGTCTGGCATGTCGCCAGGCTTTCTCTTCTGTTCAAGGGTAGGCATGGTGATGACCATCAGGATCCAAATCTCTACCGTGGAGTGGCGTCAGAACGCACATTGAAGAAGATTTTCTGTAAGTTGGTGATTCGGCGGATTGAGCACGTGGCTGAAGAGGCACTTCCACCGGAGCAATTCGGTTTTAGGAGAGGCCGAGGCACCCGTGATGCAATCCACGTTCTCCAGTCAGAAATCGAGCGAGCTGTGGCACAACCCAGAGGTCGTCTGTATGCAGTCTTTATTGACTGCGTCAAGGCCTTTGACAAAGCCCCTCGCTATCTGCTGGTTGAAGCATTCCAACGAGCAGGAGTGGGTGGCTCTCTCCTGAGTGTAATAGCAAGTTTCTTTGAGGAGGACACCTTGTTGGTAGACGGTGAGCAGGGTGTATTGGAGATTAAGCAAAATGTGGGAACTCCGCAAGGAGACCCGCTGAGCTGCGTCTCGTTTACACTTCTCCTTGCTGACCTCGTCGGTTACGTCCGACAGGAGTACCAAAAAGCCGTGGTGGTGATGTATGCAGATGATATCGTGGTCGCTCATCGCGACCTAGGTGCCATCAAGCGCATTACCTCTATGATAGAGGCGTTCCTTGTCTCGAAGGGACTTGAGATAAACACCAGGAAAACCAAAGCCATGAAATTCAGGCGTGGAGGTCGATTGGCTGCCAGAGACGTTATACGTTGCTGCGGCCAACCATTGGAGTTTGTTAACTCTTTCCAGTATCTTGGCCTTCGGGTTTATTATACGGGAACGACGTTCACAGCGCATATAAACGAAACAGTACGGAAGGCACTTGTCTCTCTTTACGGGGAAGTAGGCAATGTCCGAAGACTGTCCGTTTTCTCAGCAGTGAGGCTCTTCATGCTTAAGATTGTTCCGGGGCTGATGTATGGCCTTGACAGGGTGTGGAACCACCTCACACTGGCGAATTTTAACCAGCTTGAGAGGTGTTTCTCATTATATATGAAGCGAGTGCTTTGCTTGTCTATTCGAGCAAGGAGCCGCTTTGTGTATCTCATGTCAGGTTGTCCACCGGCTACTGAAACAATCCGACTAAGGCTGAAGATGCCGCGTACAGTACCATACGAATGTTTCATTTCTGAATGGGAAGCTAAAGTCGAACAGGCCAGACGGGAGGTCGGTGCTTTGGACGTTTTCAATGCCGTGCACCTTTGGTCTGGTCCTGCATGTGACAGTCGCCACGTGTACACCAGGTACATAGTGCATGGTTATCACTACCTGGTATGTTCAAACGCAGCCTTTCACGAGGAGTACGAGTTGTGCACCTGCCGGTTCTGCCTGAAGAGGTGTGCCAAGTACCATGCAGTGGGATGCACAGCGCTGAACAAAACATCGTTACACTACTTCTCTCGCCGAAAGCGTGAAGAAGATAGAGTATTATGAAGAAACATCGTGAACTGTATATTATACTCAATCTGAGTGAAATAAATCTAATTGGAAGTTATCTAAAGCCTAGCCAAACAAACATACCGATATTGCGTCACAAGGCAAATCTACACTAGCCTTCTGCACGAATTCAAAGAAAAGCGATGTCACGTATAGGGAGCCGCAGAAGGACGTCTCGGCATTCGAGGCTAAGCTCTCCATGTTGATAAAACAGTTAAAATATCGCTTTTTAATACTTACAATGCCTCCTTGATTCTACAAGCAATTGCGACTAGGAGCTCAGTACATGGTACAGGCACATATCTTGGCAAGAGCGGCATACATCCTGTCAAGACAGACAGGCATGCATCCTGACAGTATTAATTACATCGAAGCAAGCGAACTTACAGAAGAACATTGGAGCAAGCCAGGGTTTCAACGAAAAAGACAGAAAAGTTCTTGTCCAACTGCGGCTGTTCAGATAGTTACAAACAGATGTTAGCTCCACTGCTTGCCCAATCGCACTGGAGGTGCTGACACCCTTTCTGACAATCTTTCAACATATGTTCGCTGGCAGTTGTACCATTACAAACCGTGCTCTCCCTCGGGTGCCCGTATGGGACGAAAAAGTCACTGAGGCTCACCAAAAACTAGCCGTAAACCTCCACACTTCTCTCTTTCTCGCTCTCTCTTTCTAGAGGCCGTTTGGAGGAGATACCTAAAATTCGACGAAATCCGCTAATATTAGCAGTAGCCAATGTATGAATCAATATTTGGAATCTTAGTAAGTCATAATAATATCATTAAATAAAACATTTTCTGTTAATGGGAAAATAAAGTTGATGATTGAATTTAGTATGGAAATAATGTTTGTATGACGAGGACATTGTCAGCTGTCTGAAACCGAATCAGTTCACGGTCCTCGCTACGACGCCGGACACCCACGATGCGAACGGCTGATCTGGAAAAGCAAGCTTATCGAAAAACCAGCACAGCGTACTTCGGCAAGCACTATTGCGGGCAGTGGTCGCAAATGTTGGTGCGAGTATTAATACCGTGCACAGGGTACTACTGACCAACGAAGAGCTGCATCAGTACCGGTTTCAAGCAGTTTAACCTTTGGGACCCATGGATTACCAGCCACGCGCTGCTCACTGTCGCTGGTTTCTGTAGCTGGGAAGAAGGTATCAATGTGGAACTTTCGACACTTGTGCTTTTTACGAGCGAGGAGGATTCGCTTACACGAGAAGATGTGTTTAATGCACATAATTATCATTGGTGCATCAGGAAAAATCCATCCTTGACCCGCTCGCACGCACACCAGTTCACTTCTCTGGGGACTTGTCGCATGGTGAGTAACCACATCATAGGTGCGCACTCAGTTCCCAATAGATTAAGTGGAGGAGTGTATCGTACATATCGTACACATACAGTCATACAAGCGAAACATTGCCAAAACGAGTTCTGCAAGATATTCGTCCAAGTATGTGGTTTCAGCACGACGGAGCGCCGGTGGAGCTAACCAATGCTACCGTTTGTGCATGTACTTTGCTGTGTATGTCACAAAACCTGTGTTACTTCTCAACCACGGCTTGTATCACAAAATGATTGCTATTAAATGTGCATTGTTTTGGACGTATTAGTTAATATAAATTTAATGCAAATGAGTAATTAAGTGTGAAAGCTAAAACAAACGATTTGCAGAGTTTTACTGTTTGGGGTTTATCTTCAATTCAACATGTTTTTTTTTTCATTTTTGAACTAACGTTAGATGCAATTTGATAGATGGAAAATTCTGCCAAATACAACGGTATGATCGGTTTTCGATAGGATATATATATATATATATATATATATATATATCTTGTGCGCAGTAAAACACGCTCTGATATTCGCGTTGCTTTTCTAGGAAGTTAGGCCAGTGACGTTCGGCATTGTTGTCATGTGTTGATCGTGAGCGTCGCAATGGATCGCTCTGTCGCAAACCCTACGGCCAGCAACTCCGTCCTTACGTAGCGTAAGCTTTATGGATGGAGCTGGGTGAAAAATGGCACTCTATGGTAAGCTTTGGGCCGTCGGCGCATCGAGTACGTTTGCTCGGCTCGACGAAAGCGATCCCACATTCTTACCGTTGTCATCTGTGGTCATCTTTTCTTCTCCGACCTGTGTGGTGCTCACTTGGCTGCCCACTACACTCGATGGCAGTTCTCACATATACACGCATTTACTCATATATATATATATATATATATATATATATATATATATATATATATATATATATATATATATATATATATATATATATATATAACAAAATGCATTCACACACTCTTCCCCTCTCATCTCCTCATCTCGGCCTGATAATGTACGTCATCTCAGCGATATTTTTATTTAAATTTCTCTACGTGGGTAACACAGACACACAGAAACTAAATTTGACAATTCCGTTTGAGACTTCCAATTTGTCGAATGTGTCACACAACCCGGCTGAACTAAGTGTGAAGAGCTCCAACGATACTACGTCAAATAGCAGTAAGCTTTTGTTTTTGCTTTATTGATGTTTATCATACTCATATTTTACAGAAACAAAAAAGCACATTGGTTAGGCTTGTATACGCTTTTTATTGTACACCTTTCACTTAAAGCACATTGAGTGCATGGTATAGAAGGTGAGTCACCTCAGGAAAGCTACCCCGCTCCCGCACGCGACGTGCCATCTTTTGCGGGCAGCATCGTCGCTCCCCGGTCTCATAGGTAGGGGTGTTCACTCAACTGCCATCACTCAAGCAAAGGCGGGAGCGTCGCGGGAGCTTGTGCCGGTGGTCAAGGCTGACGCCTGGGGCCTACCTTACCGGGTGACTACGGGCTAGCTTGGTCGACCCTCCCCCTTTGTCATCTGAGAAGATCCTTGAGCAGGCACGACTGCTTTTTCCTGGTCAGCCCTGGCACCCGCTGCAAACCTGCTTAGCTCGCCTAGATGACATACCAGCTCCCACGGTAGATGAAACGCACTTACGCACGGGCGAGAGGCTTGCGCCCGGAAAGGCACCCAGCAAACGGAACGTACCCCACGCAATGGAAGCGGAGGCACCTACCAGGGCTAAAAAAAGGGCTCTGCGCCATATAGGCCAATTTGTCTACTGGACACAGTAGGCAAACTGTTCGAAAATGTAATAAAAGGGCGCCTATATACGGAGATCGAAGACTCCGGGATTCAGGATCTGTAATAAAAGAGCGCCTAAATGGAGCTCCCGGAAGGCATATAGACCGTCGCATACGCCGACGACCTTGCCCTTCTCGTCACGCCTCGCCGGGAGACAACACTGGAAAAATTGCCTACGCCGATTACAGGCATGGAGGACCGCCCATCATCTACAGCTTTCCCCACAGATGATGGAGGCAGTTAACCTAACGGGACGAAAGGTTACACGTGGAGTCAGCCTGACGCTCGCGGACCACCCAATTCCGATCAAAATAACTGCCAGGTATCTAGGCGTCATCTTGGATACCGGTCTTACAGGTGCCGTGCAAAAAAGAAAGAAGCGAGCGTAAAACGGATGACGCGACGGACTTCACGCAATCCCAAGCGGCAACGCTTGACGCGTGGGCTCACCAATGGGCCACGCCTGGCTCAGGAGTGCCCCGGGCAAACTGAAGCCGGTGGCTGATACCGGACTTGGTATGATAAGCCGACCCAGGGGCCACTTACGCACTTGTCGTTCCAAATTCTCACAGGCCACAGCCAATTCCAAACCTTTATGGTGGGGATTGGAAAGTCGCAGGTGGACACGTGCACACTCTGCACGTCGGAGCACCCGGACAATGTTGACCATACGAGCTCGTCCTGCCCTGGCCTAGGTCCGCAGCTGCTCGACGTATTGTTATGCAGGGAGATCGATACGGGACGTCGGTCACATAATGGAGGATGCCGCCGCATTGGCGATAAGCGTTTATGTGTTAGACACTATTATGCGCGAGAAGACGCGACTAGAGGACGCTCGCCGCGCCCGCTACGGAGGCACGCAGGTGCCATTAGGTGGTCGAGATGAGGGTGCTCTACAAGGGGTTATGGCGGGTTTGTGAGCTGAAGGTACGACGATATCCATGAGAGCCGTTGGGGCACGAGGCTCCCCTCCCGCGGTCTCGAATTAGTTTGAAAAAGCACACATTTTCGAACTCTGGGGGGGGGGAAGATTAGGGTTTTTAATGAGTCAAAGTCCCACACTAAATGCTGTTGGTTGCCAGTACCGATAGTGCATTCACGTTTTCAAATTTCTCATATAAAAAAACGTAGGACTCTTGGCACCGACGGTAGTCGTTATTCGCTATATAGCGTTTAGCTTAGGGCAAAGCAATAAGACGCATACGTACGCAATAATAAAATAATACGCATGCAAAGCGATTTACAATATGTCAGTTATTAGTCACTAGTTCATATTCTTTAGTTCCAGGTTAAATCGTTCGTAATCAGGGCTTCTGGGTTGGCTAAATTGCTTCGTCAGCTTAGTAGCTCTGCAACCTTAAGACACGCTGGCTTGATTTTGACAAGGTTTTCTATCCGCAGCATAATAAGTAACTGTTGAGTATATAAACTATAGATACACGTATGTAGAAGTCGTATTCTGCACTTCACATCTAATCAGCTACTCCTGGAGTTTTCCAAACTATGAACTTTGTTTAAACGAATAACCCCTCGAAGCTGTGAAAGCTGTGTGTGTCTGTGTCTCTTTTTGCTCTTACACTGAAAACGCCGTTACAGGCGCCGTATTGGTCGAGCGCGCTTTCAATCAAGTCCGAGTGCGGCAATATGCGCTTTTCAGTTGTATTTGTTATATTTGCTATTTCAGTTGCACATCCAATGCAGCCCATGTCCATGCGTCCGACGGTTGGTCGACCCCTATCTCTAAAGCACAGTGTCCCACAGTAGCCCTGAAGCCGTTTCGAAAATTGGTCTGATTTTGAAAATTGCCCATACTGTTCTGACACGTTCCCGGTCATGCTTCTGCTGCTGTTGCTGCTGCCTTCATTGCGACAGCGTTGACGATCGGTGAACCGCCGCCTCGGGAAGCCACCTGCATTAGTGACCGTTACTGTTTATGTGAGCCATATATTGCGCGTCATTGGGCACACAGCAGCAGCAACAGCAGCAGTTCCTCATATGAATCCGATTCTTCCAGAAAGGTACGACGCATGGAGGAGGAAGAGAAGGAAGAAGGGGTCAAAGTCTACTTCAGTATTGTGGCCGGAGCGGTACCACGAACCGTCGTAGCAGAGCCATTGAAGTGCTACGTAGCTAGCTGTGCGTGTGTGTATAACCGGCCTAACCGTCGTCCAGACGCGGCCTGACGACGTCGCGCTGGGAAGCGGGCAGGGGCTGGAAACAGCGTGCCTACTATTAGTTGAAACGGAGGACAATGCGTTGGTGGAGGCAAATTCTGGATTCACGGATTCCCGCTACCGCAGCCGCGCCTACCGCACAACTGGAAATGACCTTGGATGTCGCCCGAGGTTAGGCCCGAGGAGCTTGGTTGACATGTGTCCTGTTGTCGCCGTGTCGCCGTCCACGCACCGATGCGTCCATCCATCTATCCAACTACGCATACGGCCGTTCACTGATCTGAAATGCGTGTTGAGGAGTTCACTTGTCATGATGATGATGATGATCAGCCTCGTCATCATCATTACAACGATCTTCAGCAGCAGCCACTACGTTCACTACCATCGGCGGCAGGTCGAGACTGCCCTCAGTACACTGGCCACTGGCCATGAAGGCTACCACCAGCCGCAGAGAGAGAGACAGAGAGCGAAAGCGATAAGTCAACGCTCCTTGAAACGCCCTTCGCGTCCGGCAGGCAAGCCTACGCACGTACGAATAGCTTCAATAGACGCACCCCCTCCCCCCGCCCGCTCCCCCGGCGCGAACGAAGTCGGAACTCAGTCCGAAGCCAGCGAAGCCTGAAATGAACCATGAATACGAGAGCTGAACACAGGAGCTGCTAGTTCCTGTATTCCTACGGAGCACGGTCATGCACTACCCCTACCACCTTCGAATCCTGTCTGCGCCCTGAAAGCACAATACAAACTGGTTGTTTATGTATATATATATATATCCTGAAAGCACACAATACAAACTCGTTGTTTATATATATATATATATATATATATATATATATATATATATATGCATTCTTCTCCGCCCACTCCAACTTTGTCAGACAGTTCGGTTTGCAAGCAAACAATCTAGGCGTCTCAGCCGCGAATACCTGCAAAGAACGTCAGAGCATATTGGGGAAGTGGGGGGGGGGGGTTGGGACATATCAGCGGGCCCTGCACTGCTCCACACTAGCCGTGTCACGCATTGTTCTCCTAGACGAAGATACACGCCTATAGTCTACATATTGGTCCCGACAGCTTTCGACAGTCTGGACAGCCCAAAGGCCAGCACGACGCAGAGCCGCACAAAGCGAAGACACGTTGATCTCGTACGGGTTACTCGCATGTACTGTCGTTTCTTGCCTACATTTGAAAATAGTAATCATATTTATAATGGTCATTATTATTATCATCATGCCAAAGATGTGTCCTTTGGATCAGTTGAAGGCATGCTGCATGACAAACCGAACAACAATCTCACCTAGCCCGCACGATACATTTGATATACAATGTATTGCTGCGTGTTCCGCTTTATAAACCTTCTAGGACGTGAACACATTGTAATACTACTGGTGTCTACATCGAGATTAATGTGATCATTGCCTATCTGGAGATGCATGTCAAACATAGCGTCATTGGAAGCATGTGCTGCTTTTACTAAAGATACTAGCTCAAACAATTATGTTGCTGCACAAAGTGAAACCCGGACACAAACTTGGTAAATAGTGCTTGAATAAGCGATGTGGTCGTATCATTTCGCCTAGAGGCCCGGTCTGCCTTTTTTTTGGACTGTACACACGCGAAAATAGCCCACAACACGCTTCTGTCGATGCGTTAGTAATACAGTAATTATCGATGCGGACGTGAGCCGTGTAAGCTTTGTTTCCCGTATCGTATGCTCATATCATTAGCAGCAAGTTTGGAGAAGTTGCCGAGGAGGCACGGCCCAAGTTCCAACAACGTATTGTTAATGGCATTTACTACCAGCTAGCCAAGTACTGCGATGCTACATGTTTGCTGCTGATATACAGTAGATACACGTTGATATGCCACCAAGTATACAGTGGCGGCGTGGCCAAAAGCCTGGGCTAGTGCGGTAGCCATGGTTGTCATCTACCGGGGTGTCGCCGGTTCGATCCCTGTTGTTGATCGAATTTTTTTTGAGCGATGCTCGTTGAGAATAGATCATAAACCATACCGCTGCTGGAAGTCAACGCCCATGCTACCACAAGGACTGTTGGGGAAACCCTAGATATCTCAACCGGTTCTTGCCTCGGTGCCTTGAAGGTATGTCTCAGGATGAATTCTAAGCCCGAAAGGGAAATTAAAACAACCTCTTTAAAAACTTTTTTTTTAAAATATAATTCTAGGTAGCTGATGTCACTTGATAATTTGCTTTACGGATGTTTTTATACGGTCCAGTAATAAGAACTATGCATAGTTTCGGCGGCACGATATTCACGGCGCATGTGACTGGCGCCTCAATTTAGTTGCGTACATCCATGCATGTCCATCAGTGCACGTACTCGCCAACAAACGAGCGACTCGTTTCAATGTAGGTGGAAGTGACGCGTGCAGAATTATGCATGTGCAAGTAGTCGTTCACTAACGATAAACACACGATGTATGGTTCGATTTGACAATAGATCTGTGAACCACCGTCGCAGTCTACCCGAAGCTGACGCTGCGATGTTTACCCCCTTCAATTGTTTAGTTGCCTAAACGTAAATGGTATTGAATACGTGATGTCTAGTGTCTGGACATACTTGTTGTAAAAGCAAACTCTTCAGTGGCTATCTTGTTGCCAAATCGAGTTAGTGGCCTGTTTTGTGTTTACAAATTGTTCATGCGCTGTTGTGTGTAAGAGAATGGTGCCTCGTTCGCCCTGTGCAACGCCTTAATGACCTCGTGTGAAAGTTAATAAGGTTGACAGTTTTCCCACGAGCTGTGTTGCTCAATCAAGTTGTCAATCAGTATGACAACAAGAATGACCAACGCATCAACAACGATAACAAGAAGAAAGACAACAACCAAAATAATCCGATAGACACAGTAGCCGCTGCCACACAGTACCATAGCAACAAGCCTATGCGTTAATTAGAAAACTGTTTCCTAGATTTGAAACTAGACCTTTAAAATGCGTTTAATACAAAAATAAAAGACTAAATTTTTGGCAAAGTCAAACAAAGGTTCCAACACTCCTAATGATGCTTTGACAGGTCTATAGAGATCCGCTAATCCTCGCTTGGAACAAAGATGTAACCATAGAGTTGGAATCTAAGAGAGAAATCCAAAACCTGTCTCCATCAGAGAGATCGATTATGATCATCGTTGTTTTGTCTTGGCATTTCTGATCTGGTGTCGAGCCTACAGAGCCCCTTTAACATCTGGTTGATGCAACCCTGGGTGGTCCCGCAAACGTCGTGGTCTGCCAAATCGCACAGATCACGCCACGGGTGTCAAAGCGCACAGTTCACATCACGAGTGTCAAAACGCACGGATGTCACGATAACAGCAAAGTCTAGTAGACCAAAAGTGTCGCGGAGCGGACGTCCGTTTGCGGCAACGGTCAGCACGAGACTCTGTAGCCCTTTGTCTACGGAGGCGCAGTCTTGGTTTACTAAAATTTAACAACATGTTACAACCTCCCCGACGTTTAAATACACCGAAAGCCTCATTGCTCACGACGAGGCACTGCTACACGACGTGCTGATCGATAGTTCAAAAAGAAAATTTGAGCGAACTAAAAAGGAAGAGCAAGCCTTCCAATAGCATTTAGGGCCCCTTGTATTAGATGGGCAACGGACCTCGCCTGTCCGACGCAGCCTGCTATGTCATTGAGTCAATTTGTTTATCATCATTGAAATCACTTGTTGATGATGAAGATATAAATGAAGATGTAAAAATAGGCTTAAATCCATATATATATAGGATAGACACCGCTCCGTCTCTGAGCCGTTCTTGTGCAGGTCGTGTGGTGGATTGAAACGATTCTGACGATCTACACTTATTAGGCCCACAAGACACGTGCAACTCAATTAAATAGTGAGAAGGGCACTGAAAAGAGCAGGAACACCAACCATACTTGACCCCAAAGGTCTGAGCGGAAGCAATGAGTTACAATATAGTAGAGCTACCATACCTGTATGGTCACACGTCAAAAGCCTTGTTGAGATGTAACTCTCTCAAGCACGGCGTCGTTATCATACCTTCAGCACAACTATGTCGAGTGCGAATAGGTCGCAAAATATGCAGATTCGGAAAAACTAAAATACTCTCGAGCTGTCAAGTAGATACCACTTCATGCATATCGCTTTGGAAATACTGGGTCCTATAAGTATAGGCGCCGTGCCACAGTTTTTGAGAACTATTTTGGGAGTCTTTGAGACAAAGGACGCGGAGCGACGTTTCTGAGGCAGATGATATCCTTGGCTGGTTGTGGAGGGAACGTGGCTTTTACTCTAAGTGCCATGGGCCGACACGCAATTAACTGATCACAGTAAAAACGTCTATTAAACACAATTGTAAGAGTTTTAGAGTCATAAAAAGAATAATACACCAACTGATTGATTAGTAAGTAACTGAATATTACTGAGATTAAGAACAGTGAAAACGCTTATTCATCACATTTGCAAAAATTAAACACGAATAATAATAATAATAATAATAATAATAATAATAATAATAATAATAATAATAATAATAAATAAGCTCCTGTCATCCAATGAGGCTGCTCGCTCTTAACTTTCCGTCGTTCCTGCTCTCCGTTCCTTCTCTTAATTTGTATTATCTCTGTCGGCTGACGATGCGCGTTGTGCGCGTGGTTGTTACAGTATCTCAATCTCTGTTTGTCTTCTGATGGTTTGCTGCAAAGCGCCCTTTTGAATGGTATCGGGTGGTCGTTATTTGTACGTCGCTTTCGTTTTTAGTACGCGTGATATCGTGCTTGCGTGGTCTGCAGCAATCTGCCATCCGTCTTGTCGGTTTTGTCTGCTGCTCGTCGATTCGTGTAAGAGGGAAATTTCGAAGACCAGTCGTTGTTGTACTACCATTACTACTACTAATACTAGTAGTGTGCGAGAAGCGACCACTCCGTACCCTTTATGAATACGGTGTTGATGTCAGAGGTTCGTTACGCGAGTATGTTGCACCTACACGTTTCGAAAGAACTCCTCTGCTCACCAAGCTCACTTGTGTGAGGCAAGGGGTTCTAGTGAAATCCTGTGGCAATCCGGCAGCATTTATTTCGATGGCTGAACCAGGTTATCGAACTGTCCGTGCTGTCCGTAATGCACATAGACATGATCCAAAAACGCTACATATGTGAGCACTATGCATAGGCGGTAAGAATGGTGACCGCTCGCATCAGGAATCGGATAACCGTGGGTCGTGTTACTCTTGGCTGTATTTGTAATCATCTCTTTTGGTAGCCATTGTTCCATGCTCGGATATACCGAGTCCGGTTTGCCCGAGAGCGCGACATGATTTAAGTGCGTTACCCCGCTGTACACCGATAGAGAGCCTCCAGCAAAAAGACGGGCGGCTGCTTGTCCCGTTGTTGTAATTTTCAGTATATAAATATAAATATATATATATATATATATATATATAAGCTTTTCAGATACTGAAGACGTCAAACACGTAATTGACGTTGTCTTCCACTTGTGAGTCACGGAGAATGCATACTACTGATACGATGCAGGTAATTCATAAAGATTTCGCGACCGGTAACGAATTGAGTCAGCCACCCCACAGAGAGTAACCCCACGCTTGTCGAAACATCACCTGAGATCTAGAACAGAAGCGCTGGTCCAGAAAGTCACGGATGGTCTACCCAGATTATCGCCTACTTTTCGTTTCAGGCATCAATTGTCCGACGTCGCGAGTTCGCCTAAGAGAGTCGGGGGTCGTAGCCTGTGGCTTCCAGAACTTGTAGGTTCCATGGGATCTTCCGGCTAGAATGTTGGCCGCTACGGCATAGTAGTTTTGATAGCGTCTGCTATCATGAGGGAAAGCCAGTCGCTTTACGCACATGCGGTCTACCATAGACGTATAGACGATATGCGCAGTTACTGGAAATTCACAAAAAAAAATCAATGTTTTGTTTACGTATTTGAATAAAGATTATTCTGAAGGTGCACGTATGTATACGCGCAATGCCGGCTGCTTTGCACGAATCTATGCGCCAGAAGTCGGCTTATAGTCGTCCTTTTGTGGTCAGAAACGATTGTTGTCAGAGCAGTTTTGATTGGTAGGTTGGCACATATAATAGCCGACAGACTCATTGTTACCCTGAAAGTCTTTCTGTGAGCCGCCTATTGCATAGTAGGCATTGGCTATGGAGTATTATTCCATAGCGGCTCAATCATAACACATCTAACCAATCCACAAAAGATGTAGAAGAAAGATAGAGAGAGGAGTGAGAGAGAGAATGATCTTCACCGGAGACCGGATATTGCGAAGGTTGCGTGGATGATCCAGACGTAGAACATCAACAAAGCCAACCCAGGATTTCCCGCGTGACGAAAATAGAGAAGGGGAGTGCGTCAAATAAAAATTGGTGACGCTCTATAAATGTTTTAAGCATTCGCACTTTGTTTTGCGTCCAGCAAATACGATAAGGCCCAACTGCTATGTTGCTGTATTTGCTACACTGGCTGTAACATTTACTTGCCTGTAAGCTGTATATTGGTCTGCTAAGCTCTACGATCGTCAACAATTACGTATACTGCCCGCCGTCACGCTAGCAGGTCAAAGCTTGTCTTGACTACTGTTTTTAGCCACGATAACCTACGTCTTTGTTGGCTTCCAACTATCAGGCCTAATTGCGCGAACGCAAGGCGTATTTTAATGTATATATATATACATATATCGTTCACTCATAATGTAACAACGTCTGCCTTTTACTTTCTCCAATTTGGTTTATTTATTTGTTTGTTCTATCTATTTTATCTTTTCTGTTATACAGATTTTACATTCGCTAGAGACGTCAGCTTCGTGACGCCTCCGGCAAGTCTGGCCCTGATTTAGATCAACCGGAAGATATCGTTCTTCTAGTTTTTTTTGTGTTGTCTCGGGAACGTGTGGTGACGAACAATGATGACGATGATGCTATTGTTGTGGTACCGTACGCATACAGATATACGTCCTGTGCAGATGAAGTAGGGAGCAAAATCTTCCTTTGTCCATTCTACACTCTGCGATAGATTTAGTAGGAATGCTTTCATCAAAAGCTCATCAGCGTAGATGGCAACTCCTTAGCAACTTATCGTATCATGTTATGTCCTCTACACATACAGAATCGCATCGCGCATACACTATACCGAAACCCCTTTGAGGCAAACCTTTTTTGCAGCCTCCACCCCCCCGTCCCCTCAGTCGCATTCTGTCATATGGAGTTTCTCTTTCTATTCACACTGTTCTCTCTCAGTTTCTTTCTTTTCCTTAGTGCTTGCTCTTTCTCTCCTTCGGCCTACACACACTACTAGCCTTTGTGAGCGGACAAGGCCTCTTCTGCCCAAAAACCTTGACTTTAGGGCTAGGGCCTAAAGGGCAGACGGAAACAGCACGCCCGGCTGCACCACCCAAGGCATGCGAATGCCCGCTGTGTCGATGCCAGACCAACCAGACCTCGAAGAGAGAACATAAGGCCTCGACTACGGCAATTACGACATCTCCGTCCGGCGTCTCCTCCCCCCTCCTCCGTCTGGCAGCCATACTGGAGGGCACGGCGTCATATACTCTAATGAATTGCATTATTACTATTGCCACTTCTGCTGCTGCTGCTACTGCCTTCTTGAGCATCGTCATTTATGCAACGCACGCTGTCGTAGAAAGGCAGAGGCGCCGGCAGATTCAGTGTTTCCATTCGGCGTCGAGTATCTACTAACGAAATGCCCGATCGCGCCACGCCATCCCAAAAGAAACCCTCATACTCTTTAGGCCCTCGAGTATATCTGTCTGACGACAACAATAATGTTGCCCCCCCCCCCCACACCGACAGCCACATCAGCACAATACTAATGCTAATAATACCGTTAGAGAAAATACGTATGATTTGTCGGCCACACGTTGATCTTCCTTTATATATATATATATATATATATATATATATATATATATATATATATATATATATATATATATATATATATATATATATATAAATAAATAAATATATATATATATATTCTTTATTGATGTGCGGACGGTCAATTCTCTCATAAGTAACGAATTGAGAAAATGGCAAGCACAAGCATGTCAGTGCTTCAGTCAAAGTCAGCCGTCAAGCAAATCGGACTGCCTACTGTATTTGGCACAACTTCCAGCGAGAATTTAGTACACTAAATAGCTTCGACCGACCGTTGTGGATAAAACCCCATGTCCGCGAAGCGTGTGTGGATGATACAGAAAATTTAGAACTGGACATTTCAATCTGTACAACAAGGGACCCCCTAAGGGACATTCAAAAATGACAACGGACGATGAACATGTGGCTTGTGTAAAGTCTGTGATTAGCGACAACCTTCTGGCTGGGACTGCCAACTAAACTGCGCATACAAAAATGTTTATTGTTTAGGTTAAGAATGAACATAGTTAAATTGGAGAAGACGAAATAATAATAGGGCAGAAGGATTATCAATGAGTACAGTACCGCTTGCGTTGCATAGATGAAGGAGTATATATATATATATATATATATATATATATATATACAAGATATATATATATATACTCCTTAATCTATGCAACGCAAGCGGGTACTGTACTCAATATATATATATATATATATATATATATATACGATAAATATTTATTGATTATTTGTATTTAATTTGAAACATATAAATAAAAGCAGCGTTCCATAAATATACGCGATGTACATAAACGTATAACTCAAAACTACCCTATTTTGTTTCGAATAAGGTGTCGCTCGGGACTATTTTGCAAGTTGCCTAGTGAGCAGCTTACTTACGAGTACAAACTCGCATGATACCTATCACACCGTTTGCAAGCCCAAACGCTGTTTGGGTTCTGGCACACTTGTAATCCACATATGATAGGAAATGCTATCATGTACTCAGCAGTTCTATACATGTCTATTGGATCTCTTCGTAAAACCCGCACAACAGACGTGCGTTGTCTGCGTAGCCGATGTTGCACACAAGGTGGATCCGCATCCGCCGTCCTTCATTTTGACATTTTTATAAGAGCCTAGCCCGTGTTTTAGATCGAATGGCTTGTTCTTGTCAACGTTCGTGAGGTCTTAGCCAACCGCACAGTAACGGGACTGCGTACGTAGCTGAGGTGCAGACATCTATGTTAATAAGTGCACTGCTGTTGCCACTGAGAGCTGTTATTGCATTTCAGTCGTGGCTGCCACCGAGATTGTTTTTATTTGCTTTTTCGCTGTGTGGGATCAAAAGTAATCTGCCGGCTTCTGTTAGAGTGAATTTCAGGTACGTGAACAAATTGCTTAATCTTTGCAGCTCACCGTCCAACTTAGAGCAATCTTTAGCAACAAGCCTACAATGGTCTGTTGTAGGCTAAAACTTTATACATTACGAAATACCGTCGAGCCAGGTGGCGTGGTGCATTCGCGTGCGCCTCGCGGCCGAAGGAGACAGGTGCACGGCTTCAAGCCCCATCGTTGCAGATTTAGTATTATGGGGTCCGTCTTACGAAGCAATGCAAAAGCAGTCACGTATATGTTAAATGTTGGCTGAGGATCAGCCCAAAAAAATTAAGATATATTACGACATAGTCAACATATAGGGGTAACTTTAAGATCGATCATGTCGTTATTCAATCCGCGCTGCAAGATCACTGATCAGATTAGTAGACAACAATGGACTCAAATTGTCTCCTTGGGCAAAACGTGAATTTTGATGAATGATGAGTTTGGACTCGCTGTATTCAGCAACTCTTTGACTGTTTATTCAAGGCGTTTGCGCGTTCGTTTGCGTCAATAACAGTTTCCTTCAAGCCGAGCCCGGAACTACGTCCAGGCCCGTTGCGCTCGTGTCCCGGGATAATTTCTCCGATGCTGGCAAAATGGCAGTGCGCATTGATAAAGTGTTTTCTGGAGACTTGTTAGAAAACTACGCACCACACCCAAAAAAAAAATCCAAAGGGTATAACTCTGGACCTTGATTTGGTGGCTAAATGTGTGGGGCTTCACAGCAGTCATCCGAACTCGTTAGTAGATGTCCGCTATGATCATTTCACCCTCTTTAGAGAAGTGCGAAGGCATAACGCCCCCTCACTTGACACTTGCGCCCTGGCCGGAAACTTGGCCGTTCCTGTCGCACGGACCGGTCACCGGTCACTTGTCTTGTTTAATTTACCGTCAACCGCAACAAAAATCATCTGAGAAAAACCGAAAACGCCCGCCAGCCTCTCATGTTTGAGCGAACACAGGAGCAACTCAGAGCGAGCCCTGGTGGCTTTAGTCCCGTCAGACTGAACTTGCCGAACTTTTCGTGCATACGAAACGTAGTGCGAGACTTTCCTTGCACTTTCAGCACGTTTTTGGCACGTTTTACGGCCTCGTCCTGTCGTGCACTCTTCTGAATGGACTCCCAGAATCTTCCGTGAATCTTTTTGCGTCGTTGTATCTCTTGGTAATGACACACAGTACTTCTCGAACAGTTAAAGAAAGAAATGATCTCGTTCACGCTTCTGCCGGCGTGAGCAGTGGCTCTCCCACTGCTACACTTCCACGCTCCCATTTCGGGCCTAGAATATGTGCTCGTGCCATTTTACTTGCGTCGAAGCATCTGCAGGTTCTGACGTCAACAGGGCGTTCGGGCATTTTATTGTTCGCTCGTGGCGTGCAGGTTTGTCTTGATTTAGCTGACGGGCCCTATACATATATATATATAACGTGGTAACCCGCCCCTCATGTTAGCTATGCGAAGTCGACTCCGCACTTAACTTTGCTCCTGCCAGACCTTTGAACATAGACTACAGACCCAATGCATTTTAAAAAGGATTTACATTACGAATATAGCTATGCGACACGGTATGCACATGATGCATCTACACACGTACGCCAACCAGTGGGACTTCTATTCAAGAATCCTGTTACTTGCATTTCAAACCTCAAAATCCGAGAATACATGTGAAAAACATTGCGTGTGTACGAATTGTGGTCTTAGATCGCGTATTTCATCGGTTGGCTGTTCGACCACAGCCGTACTACAAACAAAGGTAATGCAAGGCCAGTATAAGTATGTCAACGTTCAATGTCGTTTGACAGTTTTCGAAAATTCGCTAAACATCTAGACACCATGTGTCTCTGACTCATTGCACCCATGTGCACAGAAATGTCTTTGGCGGGAAACGTTCAACGGTTTATCTAGTAAACATTCGTTTGACAACTGACAGAGAAATCTTGCGGACTGTTTGCTTTTAAGAGACGGGAGTTAACAGTAGTTATTTGCTTTCTAACATAAGCAGCCTCTGCTGAGGTTACAGTTTTAATTGACGCCATGGGACCAATTTCGTTTGCCTTCTCAGCAGCTTCAAGTGCCACCTCGGTCAAACGGTAACTCGGGGCCAAAAGGACAGCCTGATTATAACGTAGCTAAATTATTATGATTATACATTTTGAATGCTGTGGTTCTACGACCTGTGCGAAATCGTTAGCGGTCGCTTCACCAAAAGCGTGTCCATAATGAAAACAGAGGGAGATGCCTTGCTTGTGCCCTTCATTCTGCTGGTAAGCGTCCTGTGGAGAGTGTCAAGGGGGTGCGTGCCGAAAAAGGTATTCACAGAGACAGGCAGGATCGCTTCATGCCGTGCTTGCGGATCGCAACGTTAACGGCAAGAAAGTAAATGTCTGCTGCAGTATCAACCTTTATGGAGTGCATGAAGACTGGCGGTGCAGCTTTATCATTCAGACAGACGCAGCCGACGATTTTTGTAACCGCGATCTGGGTCATGCAAGTTGTAACGAAGGCAAACATGAACAAAGGGAACAGCGGAACACCGACAAAACGACCCCGTTTGGCGTTCAACAAGTATCGTCGATGAGTCGATGAAAAGAGTCGAGCCAAACCTACGGGCCCCACCGACTAGCCACATAGTGCTTAAGCCAATCAAAAGTCGGCATGGAACCCCAAGGGCGGTGCGGAGTCTGTGTTATGGCTTGGTCGGGAGTAACTGCCTCGGGTCAAACACCTCTCGTGTCCACCTCTACATCTCGCATAGAACAAAACTGAATGCCTGGCTTTACTGCTAATTGGTGCAGCAGAATCGTATGAGGCCTTAGGCGCAAACCCTCCTCATGGATCTGCGCTTGTCCACAGAGCAAAGCAAACTCAACGGTGGCTCGGAGACAACGTACCAATATACAGTTGACAGCATGGGCAATATTAGTATTATAAGCGACAGTGTAAAATTAGGGACACATTATGTCTTTGATACGCATTGAAATATAGTATGTTTGCTACAAATACCCTGCTGAATATGCTGTAACGTCTCAATCAAATCCGTTTCGAATTAATGGGAATATCGGGTGTTCTATGGAATATCATTTTGACTGCTGCACTGCTAAAGTATATAACTTTAATATTTTATTATATTAGCTCTGGGTATATTGTTATACAGTTTAAATTTCACGGAACGTTCTCGCTAAGTCTCTAAAATGGCATTTGCTTTTGTCAATGTTGTATACGCATTTATCCGGGAAATATCATGGACCTAACACCCATATGTTGCCGGCGCTGACAGGTGTCGTGATGATATTTGGTGCAGACGAGGCCGCAAAATCAACAGCGACGCTCATCGGCAAGGGTCATGGAGTCCTCTATGGGGGCACCCTAACGGGTGTGGACGCGGTGCTGCTCGAAGAGAGGTTTCATCTATGCATTGTCTAACATTGACGGCCTCCAGTAGATGTACTTACTGGCGGCTGCTGAAAGCGATTTACAATATCTCTCAATAGTTCTCGACAGACGTCTGTGCATTTCTAGGGAGGCCCCAAACTCTGTTAAAAAAATGTGACATTCACTGTGTTAAAAGCAATGAGCTACTGAAGTAGGTATTCTCAATTTTTGTTTATTGATGATATATATATATATATATATATATATTATATATCGTCTTGGCAAATCGGTGATATATAAATCTCATGTGGTACCCCGATACCCACTGAGGCTATCTTCAGGGATGAACATCATTAGAGCTGTTTTTACTGAAAATGTCTGTGGCGTCGGGGTTGAGGTCATGGCCTTCACGCCAAGGGACTTGAGTATATCTTGCAGATAGAGCTTTTCTTTGCAAGATGATGACGACAGCAAATCCTCTTTGCCTTCAGGGTGAATCTTAAACAGGCATTCCGAACAAGTTTCTAGAATCTCACTTCTTTCAAGGCACTTTTTAAAAAACCTCGTAGGCCTCACATGTTTATTCTTGATGAGGTCGGGCCCAAAAGCCTTCTTAATTTTCAGCACGTTAATCGCGCTTTGAACTACCATAGAGGAGAATGAAGCCTCTGTTTATTGGGGCAATAGGAACTCGTATTCGACCAATAATTCACGCGACACCGTGCTATCATCCGTCGTTCTAAAGGCGTCCATGTCGCGTTGGCGCAGACGGTCGGAGGCGACTAGAGAACGTAAAAGTTCTTTCTCAGGGCGCAGCGAGGCTCAAGCCATGTCCTTATAGCCATGCAATTTTTTTTTTGGCGAACGAGATTCTCTTCAAGTTTATCAGCTGTCGGTACAAGGCGATGGTGCCTACAGTAAAAGTTTCCTCTCAAAAAAAAAAGAACATCCTCTCAGCGTTCTCGAGAGAGGATGAGGGCTTAAATAACATAAGTTCTCACACGGTCGACTTCCCCTTAGTGTACGCTTATTTGTAGAAAGCAGAATTGGTGACATCTGCAGCAGGTAGGCGCACCGAACTCCATGAGTAACTTAATTAGGTCGATGCGTTTACTCAACTCTTGGTGCATCGGTGTACTAGTGCTATCGCTACTGTAGTTTAATGTAACTGGTGCATGCTTTTTACTTTCAGTAATTACAAAGCTAACCACGCTACACAGTTTAGGTCCAAAAAAGTTATGCAAGAGACCAACTGGCTATTGTCTCTCTTCATCTCCTTATTTACGACAAAACATAAAACACTATCGGAGAAACGTTTTTACTCAATACATGCGCGGCTACTAAAGTATGAGCACAGCGTTATGTGTTCCATTGGGCCCCAGTCTTCTATTTTGATTTCAAAAATGAAATTGTGACGTTTCGGATAAAATTCAACGAAGTGCCGTTCAATAGCGCTGGCATCTTGAAAACACATTCACACATATATATATATATATATATATATATATATATATATATATATATATAATTTTAAACGGTATTCAATTATTGGTTATGAAGCTTTATCCTCGCTGGTGGGTGATTGCCTTACCGATGCTCAAGAGTTGAGTGCTGCCCAGAAGCTCTGGCATAGAGATGTGCCTAATGGCAATACTGCTCCTGCGTTTTCTGGACGTAGATAGCCGTCATTATATCTTGGTGGGGTCCCATATTGCCTCAGAGGTTTCTCGGTGCTCACCACTGAGTGAGTCGTTTGCCACTGTATAGTATTATGGTATTATGGGCCTGGCCACCATAATCACGGCTAGTAGATAGTATATTGTAGTATACTATGTCCTGGCCCATAGTACTGTTCTATGGAGATCTGGGCCATCAGAGAGTGAATCTTAAGGGGGGAGGCGCGTTTAGTGGGTCTCAGCGGGCTAACACCTATCCGCTGGGGTCGAAAAAAAAAGTTGTATACTATCTACTAGCCGTAGTATAGTTAGAATAGCGAATCAAATGCACAGAATACAAGACGAAATATAATTTGTTACTTAAGCATGGGGTCAACTTGTATTTTGGCTACACCCTCGTCTACAGTATTGCCAACTTTTCCCGACAACCTATCGGATTTTGACACCACTGATATCGACCAGCGTTGTGACCCCCTACCCTCCGATTTAGAATAGCACTTATTTCAGTTTCGTAGGATAGCGCTTTTAGCTCGTCCAGAGGACAGCGGCAGATCCAGCAACGCGATGAGACAGAATCCTCTAAATCCCCACCGTCTGCAAATTGAAAACCTTTATCGGGAACAGAGGACTTTGACTGTTGGCTTTAAGTGGCTTGGAGCCCTACACACATAATAGGGCTGAGTTGGACTATAGCATGTGCAAGTTACATGTAAGGATCATCACTCGAGACGGAAAAACGCGTTACTATAGTAGAAGTTCCAGCTAAACGGGAGAAGGTTATTTTCGTGCATCCGTCGTTATAGTGTAGAACTGCTAGGAGTTTGCTCGGTGAAGACGACGGTATTAGGAGTCGCAGAACTTTCCGCACAACAAGAAAAATATAATACATCGTAGCAGTTTGGTGTCGCATTCTGTTTGTAGATCACGTGTTCAACGCGTTCTGTTTAAAAACGTCATCGCTAATTATTTAGCAAATTTGATGACTATTTTTTCTGATGAGGCTGCCGCGGTAGCGGAAGGCAAATGGCTGATGTTAGTGGCCACCCCTCGATCGCGGACAATGGTAATTGTTAGGAGCAGCATCGCTATTAGTTACGCATTCTATAGTTTATATATTTTATTCATTATTGGGTAGCTGCATAATATCGTTTGCTATTATTATTATTATTACAATCCAGAAAGCCGAATGGTAGCGAAGCCACGAAGGCTTCAACGGGAGCTTACGCATTTGTTCATCCAAAATGATAGTTATCTGCTAAACCACACTGACCGCACTGCACGAAACCAAACGCTTAACCACACTGCGCTTTCTGTAACAGCTCTTGACCGCAGAGATTCACTGCAACGAAAAAACCGACCGACTTCCGTGAAACGGTATTCCGATTTTGCATGCTCAGTTAATAGTGATCACTGTTACGCGTAGTTGCATACACAGTAGTGTTTGTACATTTTCACAGACATTGTACGACACCGTCGAGTGGAATCTGAGAAGGAAGGTTGTGCACGGCGAATCTGTGGGCGCTCTAACAAAGCAATCTGGTTTGTTTGTTACCACCATATATAGCACGATATATATAACCATGATATAACGCGATGTTGGCACGCTATCCTGTATGTAAACCGTTTTCAAAAACCTTGATTACCATTAATTATAAATCAAATGTGGGTAAGTGCGTATATATATTATATATTATATTTATAAGGATGATGGAGTAGCAAAGGCAATAGAGCGCCGAGCTGGGTCCTGTGTATTTGAACTACCGCAAACACAGCCTGCATCAGCGTTTTTTGTTGTATTAGATTGCGGCCAAATCTTCCCAGGATTCGTTGGAGCCGCCGCGAAGAAACAGAGAATCGCTGACGAACGTCAAACAGACAGCCAGCAGTCTACGCCAGCAGAATGACACTGATACCACCTCGTCTGCAGATATCAACAACGTCGCTGGCGAACAAACTAAAACGAGTCGGGAATTCGCAAAGAGTTTGCACCTGCACGTAGATTATTAGCCAATGAGTAAGAAACGTAGAGCTTAGCTAATAGTGAAAAGCAAAAAACGGAAAAAACTCGGCCGTCGCACGAAGTAACGGAGAATTTAGCCCTTGACAGGGACATCTAGTTTACTTCCGCGTATATGAAGCGTTTGCTTTACCCGGGTTGCGTCAATTGCCGGCTCTTGTAGAGTTTCTCTTCAGCGGACGCACCTGGCGAAATGTTCTTTGGGTGTCCGTTTACAATGTATCTCTGTGGCCTATCGAGTGTTCTTGATTGACTAAAATAGGTCAGGACAAAAGGTAGACTGGGCCTGGCGCGATGTGCGGTCGCAGCTGCAGGTCGGTCTGATAAAATATCGAATTCACAGCAACCATTTCCAGCAGCCTAATCTTTCTGACAGAGCGTCAAAAGCAACGGTCACTCAAGTATATATATAGATATAAGTATATATTGCTGTATCGGTCCCGAATTAAAACTCCTGTGAAAAAGTTGCCATCATCTTCAGTAGTTTTCCCTAAGTCCCCTCTTGTTTTCCCCTGGTTTCCCTGTTTGTCACACAGTTATGTCACGTTAGCAGTAACCCCCTGGTTTTCCTTTTTTCTCTGCGCTGGCTTGTGGTGTCCAACATCTTCGCCCCGCCTGCAACCGGTATATACTGTTGTGTATATATATCTATATATATATTTATATATATTACACTTATCACACAGGATTAGATAAACCAATGTGTCTAGCGAGCGTGTATAGTTTACTATCACGTGTCCGTTTCGTTTTCGCCAGAGCA